>JAQGBQ010000320.1:0-25559 GCA_034698485.1 Vertagopus arboreus | reverse complement strand
AACTACAACCACCCAAATGATTGCGAAAAATTCATCACGTGCTCCAATGGAAACGCTTACGAGATGGACTGTGCAGACTGTCACATTGAAGAGGGTCCTGAAAGATGTCCAGCCGGAAAGCTTCACTACTACAAACGCTTGGACCGTTGTGAGTGGGCAAACGTTGCAAACTGTACCGCTGGACCCTCTACCACAGAGGAGCCAATAACCAAGCCTACAACCTCTGCTCCAATTGACTCATCAACCACCGAGGATTCCGCTGGGGATATCTGTGACCCAAAAGATTGCAAGCTCGAAGGTAATTGTACATTTTACAGGAAGTGTAACAAGGACACTAGCCGATGGGAAGATCTCAAATGCGCCGACACACTATTCTGGAACCCAGACTGGAATGCGGATCAAATTGGGGGAAGTTGTGACCACTGGGACAATCTTAGCGATAAAGTTCGAGATAATTACAAAGACCTTGAGCATTGCTTCCCAGACTGCTACTTTGAAAAAGACGGTGAATGCTCCAACAGCTACATTTTCCACCCAGCTGGAACTGACCACAGAATTACTCAAACTTTGTTCTGCCCTAACGGTCTCATTTGGGATCAAGAACAAGAAACTTGCGATTTCTGCCATAATGTATTGAATTCTGCTGATGGTACTTCATGTTGTTGAGCACAATATTTTTTAAAAATTATTAAACCGTGTCAATAAATGATTATTAATTAAACGTATCATAGTATTTATCTGAAGATTATTCAATTATTCACAAATGCATTCGAAGTTAAAACTTGCATAAACTTTGGATTTATTCATAGATACTTTCAACTATTTTCATAGCACTAAGAATAGAATCTAATTAGTAACTTTTTTTTGAATCAATGATTTTTAAAAGTTTGCTGCTCTTCATTATTATACAACTAATTTAATTTTTTTCTAATAATATTAATTAGCTGAGTCCATTAATTTGATTAACTGCCAAAATGCATGAAAATTTCTTTAAAACTGCAAAAATGCAAAATAAATTACCTAGACAAGTTTAGCCAAGAGATTACTTGGTGTATTTATTTCATGCAAATTTTATAATTAGTGATAACTTGCATTCAGAAAGTGCAATTAGCTATTTGCTAAATTATGAAAAAAGCCATTAACCTTATGTCTAAATTGCTTTTGTGTTTTTTTTGCCTTCAATGCACTTTGAAATTATTATTATTGCTTTGCAAAATTAACTCAATAATATGGAGTAATTGGGCGTGGATATGCAATTGTCACAATTCATAATTTTGAATGCAGATATATGCAAATTGAACTCGAACAAATGCATTTAGCTTTGATTGAGTGTCTTGTGGCTAATAAATAGTTAGATGTAATAAATCTAATCCTTGTTAGTTATCAAAGTTATCATTACTTTCTCTACAAGCCTTGAGTTTGTATAATTGTAAGTTTTTAAATGAATTTATAAACTCTAAATCATATAATAATTTTTGCTCTCCGCAGAGTCATTAATTCAAATACATCAATCAAGACGAATTAAATATAATTGTTGTTCCAATTGAAATTAGCAGGATAAAAATTTAAATGCCACTTACTTCATCGTCCAATTAATCCCTGAGGATTATAACAGTAATCAATTATCAGAATCATAAACACATCAGGGATCGAGTGTACCTTGAAGCTAATTATTTTTTTGAGATGAACAACCAATTATTAAAGACAACTTGGCATTTTTATTGCTATATTTTCTGAATTGGAATTGTAAATTCATTTGTTAACGTAGGTGTTTTATTTAGTAGAAATAAGACAACTTTAATCTGGATATCTCATATTATTATGTCAAACGTGGCTAGTCAATTTTTAAACATTAAAAAATTCATGATTTTTGTAGGATTTTCTATTTTAAGTAAGATTTTAATGCATAATATTTCTTTTAAAAACGTCTGTTCTTGCATTTGGATTGATAATCCTAGATAAAGACTGGAATACTGAATTTGCTTTGAAGAGGATCAGACTTCTATGATATAATATTTGCAGCAAGTCTCTTATACTTTATTGTATGTAAGTCTGCGTACATATACATATTAAACTATGCATTTTCTGTGGTTTCTACGTATGTATCTATAATGCCAATTGCCAAAGGCAGTTTATTTCCCCAGAATTAGGAATTCAGTTTCAGTTCCTCATCTCTTCAGATTTAGCTCAAAACTGAATTCTATAAGCTGAAGCTCTAGACTTTAGATTCTATTTCCTATAAACCTGAGGCTATAACGTCTCATTCTGTTTGTGCTTTAAAACTTTAGCAAAATTCAACCTCAGAAGCTCAGGAACAATATTAGAACAAAGAGGAGTGTGTTTGATTCCAGGGATATCAATTACGACGGATGTTGTTTTCAATTATCAGAACTATTAGATAGAAATTTGTAGGGTCTTTTTAGGATGAATAATTCAACCAAAATAAACCAAAACCAAAGGATTTTCAAAACCATAAACAAGTTTTAAAACTAAATAGATTTCCTATTCGAAATTCAAACACCTTATATGTAATACTTGATTCAATCATACAACCTTTCACAAAACATTTGAATGAAATTTCTAGTCTATTTCATTTAAAAAAAGTTTGCTGCACTTTGTTAGACACAAAGGCTCTCAATTGAATAAACTATAGCAGTATATAAATAGAAAACATTTGAGTCTCTATTCTAAATACATTCTTTTTATTCTGAATAGACTTATTTATTCCGGAAACAAAATATAAGTCTTGAAAGTACTCAATGTGGAAAGATCCGAGAAATAGGAAATCTGTTCTTAAAACATCAGAAAGGCTTCATTTTTCTTTGAGACCTAGAAAGTTTGCTTTTGTTGATACATTCTTTTTAAAAAATCAAAGACCCGAGGAGAAAGGTCTTGAGATCAAAAGAATCAGTTCTTAAATAGTAATATTGCTTGTTTTTTGTTTTCATTTACGTCTACATTTCACATTAGGATTTTGCGACCCACGTGCTTATTTTGGATCAATACCGATTTTCAACATTTGTTGTTTTGGTTTCTTGGAAACTCTGAGGATCTTAGGATTTATTGGTTCCACGCATTAAGTGTACACATTCTACTTTCACTGGTTGATATTTGTGTGAAGTAGAAACTAAAGGCATAAAGAATCAACGGTACTTTGACTTTGAAACAATAGATTGTTTGAAGAGTTCTTTCTAAATTGGAAATACAATAAAAAGTCATGCAGAATGAGGTCAAAGAACCCAGTTGGTAAGTTCTATTTTATATATAAAAACATTATAAAATTATATTGAAAGTATAATAATTTCAAGTCCTTACACATAATTTTTGACTCGTATTCAATTGACATTCTTCACAACGGGCTATTGATTTTTGAGACTCTTGCACACTGAAAGTTTATTTTAGTATCTCAAGTGTTTCATTAAAACTAACTCAAGTAACTTGTTAAAAAGTTTCTTTAAAATTAAAATCCCGTTGACAGTAACGAGCTCCAACTTGTAATGTTCAAACTATCCATCACAATTACTCATAATGTTTTACTCATCATTACAGTTTTTTTTTCAAAACTCTTCAAAAGGTTAACATTTTTGTGCAAAATTACTCTGAAAACCACATTAACAACCTAAACCGTTGTAAGACCATGCAGAAGGGAAAATAGCATACAAATACGGACAATTTTGTTTTCATCACTTAAATCAAAATATTAGAAACTATAAGAATGCATCTCTTTTTGCCTTTAAAATTTGTGATTATATTTTTTTCAATAAAACCTAATTTTGCCGCAGAACTCCTTGAACAACTTAAATTCTGTGAAACACAGTTGACACTATTTCTTTCTGAAGATAAACAAAGCCACTACAAAACATTTGAACTTTCACAAGATCAATTAATCAGACTATACAATAACCCAAGAAACCCATGGACTATTCTTACCAATAAAAATCTCAATCAAAGAAAAGTAATTAGAAAATGCAGTAATAACAACAAGTGCCTAATACATATGATCATCGGTAATTTTGAAGGTTCAAAGGTTTGGAATGAAGTTTGGACATACATCTACGGATACAAAAGTAAAGTTGAAACTACCATAATGATGACAAAAACAGCACCCACATCCGAAAACGTAAACTTAGTTATGAATCCACAAATTACAAAATTGCCCTTTAAAGTTCTGTTTTGGGTTCTAAATCGTAACAATTCCAACAAATCTACGACCTTGTCAAATTCAAACAAATTTTTCATATATTGTCCTTATTGCGAAGCTGAAATCATTCAAATTGGCTCTAATAAAGTAGAAGAGAGTAAAAAGAACATTGAAATTGGATTCTTAGGATTCAATAAACCTTCCGGCTCAAAAAGTCACTGCCCATCAAGTATCTGGAGCAGAAATAGATTGACAAACTATTACAAAAATGATTGCAAAAATCGGGAGATGGTTTTTGAAACAATAGCATCTGTTCACAACTTCACAACTATTTACTACACAAACTTAACCCAATTACGAACTCACAAGTACGGCTATATTTTTCCTAATATGTACATTGAAAATCACACAGAGCAAGATATAGCATCCATGGTGTCAGTTGGGACACTTGGACATCGATTACTTTATTGTGATCAAAAAGTTTTAACTGAAATATCCTCATTTGACGTCTGGATATCCCCATTTAAATTACAAGTATGGGGAGCTCTAATTTTAGTTTCTGTATTAATCACAGGGCTAATTTTATTAAGACACCGATTAACCCAAAACGGACCAATTTATTTAGGCACTACCGTACTTTGCGTACTCCAGTCCTTTTTAAGGCAACCAGTTTCAGTAAATCAGACTGGTATAATTTTAGAATTTTTCGGAATATCTCTAATAATAATTATCGCTTTGTATGAAAATTATTTAACCAGCACAATAATTGTTCCAATTGGAACACCTCCTTTGAAAAACTTGAGTCAAGTTATTTCTTCTGGGTACAAGATTGCATTCTTGGAAACACAAGGGCAGCCTTATACTGTTGGACCTGAAGAAGTTCTAAAATTCGATTTCGAAAAACATGCCCTCCTTGACAAAATCAACGATAGTATAGAAATTCTAAAAAAGCTGCCATTGATATCTTCAGATATGATCGAACTGTTCTCAAGTAAAGATCCTAAATATGCTCTATATTATGCCCATGCTGTTGAAACTGCTCCAGAGATTTATCTTCAGTGGATTCGAGCAATTAACTTTAAATTCAAATGCCTTTACGTCAATGAATATCTGGATGAGAAGAATCGATTCTGGTTTTACAATTTGGCTTTAAAAACAGATGTAATGAAAACCATGGTCAAATTGACTGAAGGTGGATTCCGTAGGTTTTGGGACACTTTGTCTCAACATGCTGGAATTCTTGATATTCAAAGGGCAGTGCGGAAATTTTATAAAATACATGTTTCGATTATAACTCTGAATAACTTGATACCATTTGTTATATTGTCTTCAAGTATGATTTTTATTGCGTGTATTTTGTTCGTTTTTGAGATATCAATAAAACAATAAATAAACAAAACTAATTTAAAAATAAATAAATCATAATAACGCCCAAAATTACCTAGTATGTTTTAGATGAAAAGAAAGTCGTATATTTACTTGCAAAATATAGCCAAATTTTATTTTCTCGAATTAAAATTAACTATTTTTAAAGAATGGTTTAATAGCAGTATGGATTGTTATTGGCGTTCCAAAACCCATTGTACTTACATCCTGGGGAAATATTGTAACCGTAATTACAACAGTAACTGGTCCATTGACCTCCGTAATAGCCATAGCCACCCCCACGTCGCACTCTGACAACCGCACCCCCGTCATTATAAAGTTCACTTTCAGTTCCCGATTGTTTTAATACTGAACCCTCGTCCTTGTCTTCTAGGGGTTTAGCTAAAATAGCCAAGCTCATCATCACAGCCTGCAAATTTTCAAATAATTTTAATTAGTTAAATAACTAAAATTCCTTCAGAGTTTAGCCCAAAATTAATGGATTGAATGCTTACCAATATCAAAGAGAGACGAAAGTGTAAGATTTTCATTTTGTAGTCGAGTTGATTGGAACTTCTTAAATACGTGACTGCTGCTTGCGATTCCTTCTTTCTTCCAAGACGGTAACGATCAGATTCTTAACAAATATCGGATTAATGCGAATATTTATAGGGTCTTAGAAGTGCAATCGCTGTGCCCGATGAACGTCAGTACAAACTTGCAAGTCATTGGTTTACGTACATATCCTCTGTACTAGCTAAAGCCTGTAAAAGCAATTAGCAACAAATAGTACATTCCCCGAAAAATAACCCGTGTCATAATAAGGTATTTAATTACTTTCAAACGTCTTAATATTAGTGTAATTTATTCAAATTAATTTTAAACAGTACATGCAACAAGTTTGCAATGTAAAAAACCATAGGCTTTGTTAATCATCAATATAGCTTCCGATTTTTTGCATCCAGCGTCGTCAAAAAAATACAATTCTCCAAATGTCTCTCCCGTTTCATTCTAAAAAAATAAACACCCTAATGTATTGACGCATTAGTAGTATTTAGTAGACGTGATGACGTATCACGCGTTTGAAGTAATATTATTTATTGCAATAAAAAATAATATGTTTATCAAGTTGCAGATTAAAGTAATTTTAATATATAGGATTTTTATAAAGTAGCGATTATAAAAGAATCCGATGGATATTGCAACTATATTAAATCGAGCTTAAAAATAGAATGAAAGAACAAAAACCTTTTGAAGGATTATCTAATTGTTAATCATTTGGCTTGAAGGCATAAGTTGGACATGATGAAGGTGCTATGTAAATGGATTTTGTTGGTCAGCTAGAAATAAAAATGTACTGGAGTCCTCAATAAAAATAAAATGATGAATCATGAAATCTTGTCCGTCAATGGCCGCGTCAAGTATAAGTTTTTTTTAAACAAAAAAACATTTTAAAGATTGATATAACGTGGATATACTGCTATAAATGTTTTTTTAGTATATCTTTATTTTTAAAACTACAAAGAGTCTTGATTATTTTGAGTTGGTATTTTTATAATTCATTTTTATATTAATATCTCAATTATTTTAAGTTCAAAACGCAATGTAAACATAATCCCACAGGCCACAGCCGGATCTTTATACTTTGCCAAATGCAGAGCTGAAAAATTAATTAATTATAAAGAGCTCAAGCATCAATACAATATTACTCTTCACTTCCGATCAAGCGGAACTTTGCAGAACAGATTTGTTGACAAAATTAAACAAAGTAAAAAATATTTATTCAAAGATTTGAGGGATTCTGTAAATGATAAGAGAAACATATACTACATATCTATTATAGAAAAGGCTTTTGCGTGCTAAATTAACTTTCATATTTAATTGCAAAAGGGTTAAGCTTTAAGCAGGAAAATAACAGATTGTAATTGCTAAACATAATTTTATTTCAACTTTTCAGCTTATATTATAGCTTCGTCTCAATACTGGGTGTTTAAATTTATTCTTTGTATTTTACAAGAATAATTTATTGTGCATTATAAGTTCTATATAAAAACACCAATATTAAAGCAAATCACAGTTTAATGAATATATAAAAATAAATAAAATTGATTAGAAATGGAAACAGACAATAATAACTTTACTTATTCACACTCACCAATATTATCAATCATATTCCCAGGAATCTTTTGTTGTGTCGGACTTGTTGAAAACATATCGGTTATTATTACGGTTGTTTTTGTGCTTAAAGCTCGAACAGTCACAAATTGGTTCATACTAAATTTGGCAGTGATTGACTTTGGATTCCTCATTGGAATACCATTTCATCTCGTCACAGTTTTGAAAGGCAGTTGGATTTTTGGAAATGTTTTTTGCAAGCTGTATAGAGGCATCACAGATATGATGATCATGGGTACTTCACTCTTTCCAATGATTTTGTCCATTTTCAGGTACAATAAACAAGTTGTTAATTAAATAAAATATTTAATTACATTTTTTATTTTATGTAAATCAGATACATAGCAGTATGTCATCCATTAAAGTCTAAAAAGTGGATCACCCTTTACAAATCGAAAATAGTTGGATTTTTAACCTGGACAGTAGTATTGATTCTAACTCTTCCTATTTTTTTAAACTCAAAAACGGAAGACCTGCAAAATGAAAAGGTAAATACTTGAAATATATGTATTAATTTTGTTGAAAGTATTTGGAATGATATTTAATCTTTACAGATTCTGTGCAACATTATTTTACAAGATTATTCATTTGCAACCGGTTCCCAGATCTATGTATCGTACAGCTTTGTTACAGCCTTTATTTTGCCCATGCTAGTAATAATTGTCTTGTCTATTTTGATGATCAAGCGTTTGAAATCAGTGGATAGTCAATGGGGTGGGAATAATTTGAATAATGAGTCTGGAGAATGGGGACGACGAACAGATTCGAGAAAAGTTACACGATTAGTATTGGCAATCAATACTGCTTATTTCGCTTGCTGGGGACCTTACTATGCTGTTCAGGTAAATTACTGGATATATTTATTTGTTTGAAGTTAAATTAAAGCTTAATTAATAATTGAAACAGTTTGCGCTAACATTTTGGCCATGGGACTATTCACCATTCATGAAGAATGTGATTGTGCTGACTCGATATTTGAGCTACGTTCATTCGTTAATCAATCCAGTACTTTATACATACTTGTCTGATAATTTTAGAAGTAAGTTATCAGAATGTTGCTTCTTTAGTTTTATGAAAAACTAATGAATTTAATTGTAAATCTGAAATCCTTGAAATATTTTATGATTGAATAATACAACATTTTTTGATAGTCGACTAGTAAGCTTTTATGAGCGTCTAGTAGATATAATGATTGTTATGAAATGTGTTTTATGCAAAAAAAAAACATCGACTATTTTTAATTGTTTATTTTAATTTAGTATCCCCAGATTTACAAACAAATATTATCAAATTATTAATGAATTTACAATTAAAGAAGAAAAACGTGTATATATTTAATTAATCATGCCACAACATTCAAAACCTACAAATAATGATATTCTTGAAGATATCTTAAACCAATTTCATTTCAAATTATTTCAACGTGTTTTTAGCATCAGATACAAAAAAGCTACAGCAAACGGTACGTTTCGAATGTGATTTGGAACAAAACTGCTTAACACTGAAAGTAGAAAAAACTGTTTAGCAACAATACAATTACAAAAGCTCAATGGATGGACGAAATTCGTATAGATGAGATTATGGCATCTTGACAGCTGGCATTGGTAGAGTCAAGTCTTCAAGTCGTTGTGCGTCTTCTATAATGTGTTGTAAAGTGTTGTCGACCACTGTCATGAACTCTAGGATCAATTCAAAAAAGGAATGAAATCAACAATTTATATATCGAAATACAAGAATCGTGCAGATTTAAATTATATTTTCAAGTTCTTACCGTTGATCTTTTTTTCGGACACTTTGTCAATCAATCCTGAATCCCCTAAAAATATTCAATTTTTTTTTACAAGATCATATCAAAATGCATAATAAATTATTCCGTTTTAATAAACGATAATGGAAATAGACTTACGTTCAACTTCGAATTCCAATTTGGCCAACTCTTGTCTCAGTCTTGCAAGTTCTGCCACCTTCTCTGGAATCTCAGCCAATTTTTCTTCGTGAAGCTTTGCTATTTTTACAAGAGTAAATACATATAATGTTTAGATTGTGAGATGTAAAATTAAAACCATGATAAGAAAACAAATCCTTCAATTACCCAGACGAGTTTCCAACATAGTTATGAGTTTCTGGACCATTATTTGACTGATTTGACCTATAATTGAAAAGAAATTCAGTAATTATTAAACTGAGGGAAACTAAAATTTTAAATTTAGCAACTGACCTGGGGGTGTAGCCAAAAATCTGTGAAGTTCGGCTATTTTAGCACTGACGGTTTCAATTCGCTGATTTATGTCACTCATGTTGATTTCGGTTGTTACCGAAAACAGCTTTCAAATAGCAAAAAATGAATTAATCTTGACTTTTAATAAAAAAATCAATGTAAAAAACTAATAACAACAGGACTTGTAAAAGTAGAAATTGAACTCTCGGAAGAAGAATATCAAGTAATACGCCCTTCCAGTTGTGATCTGTAACTGAAATAATACTCACCTCATAGCATGTTTTAAGGTCAAGGAGGCTAGGCCATTAAAATATAAAATAGGTTCCCAATTGGTCCTTGAATGAAACATTGAACTCTGCTGGATTTTTCCATGAGTAGAGAGTATGGAGAAGTTTATTGTAAAGGATAACAGACCCTTTTGATACCTAGACTGAATGTCTAAGGAAAATTACCACAGAAGGATTAAGATTGTAACTAGAAAATGGGTTTCTTTCACATTCTCAATGTCAATGTAAACTATGTATGATTATTGTGTACATTTTATGACAAACAATTTTTACCTAACTTTACCATTTCAATACTATCGATAATTAAAAAAAATATATCAATAGATAATTTATGTCAATGTCATGTCGCGTTTATACAATTTGCATCGATTTATAATTGTATCAAAAGTTAATAACAATAAAAAGCAATCATCAATGTATTTCTTGACTTCAGAAATCAGAACACAAATTGACGACCATGCAACATGACTAGTAATAATTTTAAACAAAGAACTTTTTAAACACTTATAGCATTTATTCCAGATTAAATACCAAGTATGCAAGCATTCCATTTCATTATTTATAATTCCAAAATATGTTGCCATCATCAGAAAATAAAAAACCGATTTTTACCGAGTTCATGAAAATGCAATCAAAATTAATCTCTTTGTTGCCTCCAGCAAAACCATTCTAAGCGGCAATGATTTTGTTTAAACGAAACCCGTGCTGCAAAAAAATACCAAAATCATTATTGAAACAAAATTTAACAAAAACAAAATAATTGTTTTGTTCCAAAAATAAAATAAAATAAGATTTGACATTCAACTTTCAGGAGACGACAAGACTAATTTTGTAAGTTTACAACTTTGACTTTGCTGATTTTTGATTTATGTTTGATGTTATTCAACTAACAACTTACAACTTTGGAAATATTTTAAGTTTTGAATTGTTTTGATGGCATACATAAATTTGAAATTTGAATAATAATTGTAATAATATTGTTGAAATTAAAAAAATGAATTCAGCGAACAAATGTTATAATAACTATTAATAACACATGTTTTAATCTTTCTTTTGTTTTTAGTTCCCAGGCGGATCCGGGCGGATCGACTTCACAGCAGGGTCATCGAATTCCTAGTGGATTCAAAAATGACAGAAGAGACCAAAGGGATTATGGACTTGCCAGATGAGGTACGTTAATTGTAACTATTTATAAATCAGCATGTAATCAAAAAGAACAATCCTTAAATACAGTTTTTAAATCTAAACAGATATGGGGGTTAATATTCAAACGATTTAAGCAAAATGAAATCCTCACTCTCCGTTACGTATGCCAAGATTGGAAAGAAGAAATCGACAAACATTACGACGGCTGGAAAATTCGATTAGATGACAGATCTCCATACATTGAACATGTACTCAGACTTCGGATCAAAAAGTGCAAAATCATTCGATTTGTAAACCCTTCACCCCTCGGTCCACAAACAGCGTTCTTCCACCCCGAAGTCATCACAGAAATCGAGATAATGGAAGATTATGATGAATACGCCGAAATTATCACTCCACAAAATCTACACAACATTTTTACAACTTGTACAAAGAATTTGAAAGTCCTGACTCTATCCTTGACTGAAACATTGCTCAATAGTCCAACCCTCACTGAAGATCTTCGGGGTTATACTTTTCCAAATCTAACAGAACTTAACATCGCAATTCAGAAAGAGAAGCCCGACTGTCTGGACGAATCTCTAAAGATTACCGATAACAATATGTTCCATCGCCTCATCGGTCAATCTGTGATGCCTAGTGTAGAGCAATTAAGTGTGAAGCAAAGGGCTCAACTTTCTCAAGCATCTTTAACCCAAATGTCATATGATGTCCTTACTTTCGTTGGCAAGAGGGGCAAGGGGCTGCATTCACTAACTTACCAAAACTACTGGCTGAATGACATAGAAGTTTCTAATAATGTGTCAACTTCTGAATATCAAGATATTGATTTGGACCTATTGAAAAAAGCTAATTTAATAAGCGATCTAACCATCTCCCTAAATACAGAAAGGGTAGAGTTTCTGAAGAATGCCTGGAAGGTCTTGTTGGAATGTCAAACCCGATTGCGAGGCCTTTATGTAGAAAATCTTGTCATTACAAGTACCTGTCTAAGGAACCTTGCTTTCACCAGTTTCGAAACGCTGGCTTACGTGGACATCAGCGAATTATCCGTACTAGACCGGGATTTGGTGAATGGAGTCAATGGAAGAGTGTTTGATTTGTCCATCTTTCAAAATTGTGTCAATCTTGAAGAATTAAGACTGGTTAGTGATGCATGGACATCTCGACAAGCTCAGGATCCTTTGCGATGTCCAGAACTCAGAAATTTGTCCAGGCTCCCAGAAAGTATTAGAGAGTTGGATATGTCAGAGTTCATGATTCGCTCAGATGACTTCATGGACTTTGTTAGAAATCACCTGTTCTTGTCTAATATAAAAATCTATGATTGTTGGAGTTCTGCAGATGGGCAGCAATATGGAATCAACGGTACAATATTGGAGGAGTTAATTAAAGAGACTTATACCGAATTGTTGGAAATAGCTATTGATCAATTCAACACCATGGATCCTGAGGAGAGCCAAAAACTAAAAGAAATATTCAAAAGATTTGACCATCCTGTAGGAAATAATGAGCGTTTTCCTTTCATGATCAAGAAACTTCCGAAGACTGGTCAATGGGGTGGAATAATGATGTTGGTGCCGCTGAATGCCGTGGATTAATTTGACTATGGAATTGATTGTTATATTTTTTTGTTAATTTACCTTGTCAAATTAATTATGCACTAGAATTTAGCCTGGCTCCAAGGAGCCTGTAGATCACCAGAATATCCTAAAAATGTCACCCTGTCAGAATCGAATACGAAAAGGTCCGTTTAAACCATAGCAATTTACAGGATAAAGATTAGAGTCAACTCGAATATGCAAATTAGCTTAGCTTAAATTTCCCGCCAAAAGAGTCTCCAGAGTATCTTGTGATCTACCTTCTGCGCTTGTCCGTCACGGATCACGGAATGAGATTGGGATATTATATATGTCTTTCCAAGAGAAAACACGAATCCTTCCTTTTAAACCTTTAAGAAATACGTAGGTAGAAACGTGCCATCTAGCACACTAAATTTTCTTAAAGGTTTAAAAGGAAGGATTCGTGTTTTCTCTTGGAAAGACACATATATATAGATATTTATAGAAATAAATTGTCATCATTTTGTTGAAACGAAATTAACTAAAGTCGAACTTGTAGATCTATAAAAGCTAATTACGAGCATAGAAAGAATGAACATAAGATTTCCACAGCCTCAAGCGGGATCGTGATTATTTTATCTTATTTAAAATTGTTTACTCGAGTCTCGACCAAGAAAAAATTGAATTAAATTAAAAATACAAACAATAAACAAGTGCTTGAACAGTCACAATAAAGGTTAAAGGTATTACATATTGATCATAATTTTTGCAGTATTTACTTTTAATAAATTAATCATCTCTTGTCTCTTGTTGGTGTTCATAAAATTGTTATGTTGTTCTAAGACCTAATTAAAACTGATAATTATTTTAGAATTACATCTCGTAACTGAAGATCAAGTGAGAACTAAAAGATTGAAGATGGCTGAAGCCCCCGTTGAGGAGGTCAAACCAAAACCTCCAATGAATATCATGGATCTCCCTGAAAAAGTAATTTTAAATTTTAATTGAATTTATAATAAAGCTATAAAAAATATATTAGTATTCCCAGTAATAATATTCAATGTTGTATGTGTGTACAGATCTGGGGATCTATTTTCGAACAACTTGAAAAACACCAAATGTTCCCCAATTATCGAGACGTGAATAATATTCGACTCGTTTGTAAAGCTTGGAAAGCAGAAATCGACAATCATTACGAGTGGGAAGTGAATCTGGATGACCGGTCTCCACATTTTGAATACGTACTGAATCTTCGATTTAAGTCCTGTTACATTAGGAATTACACTAAACCTTCTCCTCTTGGTCCAGAAACGATTTGCAAGTTTCCAACGGCTGTAAAAAATCTTTGGAAGTTTCCAGTTGATCAATACAAAATTTCTCTCCAAAATCTTCACTTGATGCTAAAAAGCTGTGCGAACAATTTGGAAGATGTATATTTATACTTGACTGAATCGCTGCTGAATGAGCCTTGCACATCGAATAGTCTGAATGATAAGGGGTATAATTTCAAAAGTCTGCAAAAGCTCTTTCTTGTACTGAAATTTGACCGGAACTTTGACCATCACGTTGGAACTCCACCTATAAATTACCCTGAGTCCACTTTATTTTATAAAATAATTACTCATTCCAGCTTTTCAAAACTGGAATATCTGAAAATTTGTATCCAGCTAGGTTCTAAAAAGCTATGCTCATTATCTTCATCTGTAATGTCTTTTGAAATCCTTGCCTCGGTTATTAAACTGTCAGCGACTCTCAAGCACTTGGAATATTCCCATTCTATAGATAACGATAATCCAGAACCAGACGATTTGGAAATATTACAAAGTATTGATGTGGAGATTTTAAAGAAAGTAAACTCTCTAGAAACATTCAGTGTTTACTTGAACAAAAACGCATCGTTCGTTCTCGAAAATATTTGGCGTTCATTCCTGGAGAGTCAAAAAAAAATTGTTTGTCTTATTGTGTCCCGAATTACGATTTCATCCACATTCTTTAGTAATTTGGTACACTACAATTTTGAAACCCTGAAAATCATTGACCTACAAGATTTGGAGGTTGTACACAGACTGTTTATTGAAGGCGTTGAAGTGCCAGGATTTGACTTGTCCATTTTGGAGGATTGCTCAAACCTAACTAAATTGCGCCTTAGGCCAACGGTCAACAATTTGTGGGCGCTACAGAATTTATCGCGATCACCCAAAACATTGGAGCATTTGGACGTTGAACACTTTTCGATTTTGTCTGAAGATCTTCTGACCTTTAGCTCAGGCCAAAGGAATTTGAAATATGTAAGTATAAGCGTGACAGATACATTAGGACCAACTTATGGAGTAACTGGCTCGGTTCTTGAAAACTTTATGAATACTGACTTGCATATCAATTTGAAAACGATTGACATTGGAGGATTTAATGTTTCAAACCCTGTGGAGCTTTCTAAGTTCCTTGCCATACTACAACCGTTCGAAAAGTTCTATTACATTGCTTTGGGTAATGATCGAGTGTATATGTATCGAATCATGAATATTATTACCGGAGAATGGGGAATATGGGAATTGAGATGATGTAGCGTAGCTTTTTGTATTAAAAGTTTCGTCACTGCAGTTAAAAGCTGATATTGTCTGTTTAAGTCTAATAAATTTGTGACTTGATTTACAGTTAGCAATTATAATAACTATGATCATTGTATATTAATTATGATTAGTGATGAACGATAATTTATATTAAATAAATCGAACACTTGTACCATTTAAAAATATATTACAATTGTTTTGCATTTATTTAATCCATGAAATTGACGAGATTATTTTATTCCAAGTCAGCCACAACAGATAACTCATTATCATTAATCATTTCATTTCAAATTCGAAGATTAAAAATTAAGTATTTTAAAACTGCATAAATGATCGACATAGATATTATTTGCATTATTTTATTGCCCCAACATCCACTAAACTTTCCTTTCATCCATTCAAATAATAATTTCGTGTCAGGATCGATGGAGGGGTCTTGCATATATTCTATTCATAGCTTCAATGTTACATAACCCTACAAAAAAGCCTTCATAATACATTCCGAAATGCTGTTCAAAATAAATGAATGTACCCAAAGGGATCAAACATAGATTAGTTTATACTTTTAAGACAAGTTGCATCACGTTCAAAGTTCACTTAAACACGATTATAAATACGATTTTGGAATGAAATAAAACATTTAAAAGAAAAAATTAGATTTTGATTCTGCCAGTTGTACAGTGTGTGAATGTTACTTTTGCACGTCTGTGCTGATGACGAAGAAGAGGCGAGGAGAAAAGCAGACAGAGCTATTCTCTCTCTTTCCGCTGCCATCTTGGGCTTGACACGACGTGGATTTTATACACTCCTCAAAAATCACCGAAATTAATTAAATATCTCACTAAATTTCCACAATTACCTTCAAATTAAATATTTAAACGATAGTCAAGTGTGTAACTATTCAAAGTTGATCACTAATCACCCAAAGGAGCTAACTTTTCCCACTTAATCAAGCGAATTTTTGAAGGATTTTTAAAGGTCAAATCATCATCAGATATCATCACCATGTCGTACAGAGACTCTCGGTATGTGCTCAACTTAATTAATAAATTATCCCTCTCCTCTTCCAAAAACTTATTACCTTCGTCACCACAATCATCTCGGCAGTGTGGGGCTGCTGCGAAATGTACAAGTCAGTTTAGTACCCTTGTCAGCTCTAGTTCACGAAGCAGCAGCAGGGTCTCCAATGCTTGGCGACTATCAAACAATTCACCAACAGCAGCTTTAAATACTTCTTTAATAAACCAACATGCTAGTCCTAGTCCTGTTGTTATTGCACAAGTAGAGTCAGGTCAAAAGGTCAGGCATTGCTCCAGCAGCCGAGGGCCGACTTACACTTATCCACCGATCCGACGCAATGAGCAGAGACCTTCTTATCGGGTCGATGCTGAACAAGAAGATGATGAGGATGAATTTTTCAGGTCAGTAGCACTGCGGGACATTGTTTTACATGTCCTTCCTCTTTACTAGAAATGTGAGGAGCCCCGCGTCAAGTGCTCACTGATCCAATTCATTCGACTCAATTCTATTTAACAAATGTAATATATGAAGGGTCAAAGGTCATTGTAGTAATCATCTTGGGTGTAAAATGAAGTAGTTAGAGAACAGAGAAGGAGGAGTAGTAGTAATTGTTGTATTATTATTATTGGGGACAGTGGGTTTTGTTTCATTTTTTTTTATCATTTGGTTCTCTGAAGCACTCGATGCGTTTGTGGCTTGTCATAAATTAATATTATAAGGAGCATGGCTTTTTTAGTTTAGATATTATTATATAGAAAAGTGCTTTATGGATTGTGAGGAGTCGAGTTTTTTATTTCTTCTTTAACTGTCTCTTTGTCCCATTTTATTACAATTTTTTGTCCTCATAATCCGATTAGTAGTTTGTACATTGATTTGCTACATGGACTAATTTAAATGTGTTTTGTAATATTATTATAGCGGAAGTGGTGGTAGAACTGGAGGAGATCGAGGGGGAAGCGGTGGTGGGTATGGAGGATCCAGAGGAGGGGGAGATGATCGACGAGGAGGAGGTGGCGGTGGCTACTCATCCGGAGGTCGAGGGGGAGGAGGGGGTTATGGCGGAGGTGGCCGAGGGGGTGGCATGGCCAATGGATTTGGAAAACGAGATCAAAACAGGGCTGGAGAGAACTTGAGAAAACCTCGATGGGATCAGGAGCGACTTCACCCTTTCGAGAAGAACTTTTATGTCCCTGCCCCAACCGTTGTCAATCGGTGAGTTTACAAATATTTAAAGGACAGCTTTTGATATGAGTTTAGTAACTGAAACTAATTATTTTATGATTACAGAACACCGCAAGAAGTTGAACAGTTCTGTGTAACAAACCAAGTGGCTATGAAGGGACGAGATGTTCCCAGCCCAATCATGTATTTCGAGGAGGGAGGTATCCCAGAGGCGCTTATGGCTTCTCTGAGACGACAAAACTTTGAAAGTCCTACTATGATCCAGTCAGTTGGATGGCCCATTGCTCTCAGTGGACGAGACATGGTTGGAATTGCCCAAACTGGCTCTGGAAAAACTTTGGCTGTAAGTGTCTTTTAGAAATATATTCTATTAATATTCTATTAATCATAATAAATGAAAGTAATAAGAAAAAATGCTAATTGAATTAAAATGTTTAATTTTACAGTACACACTGCCCGCAGTAATTCACATCAGCCACCAGCCCAGACTTGAACGTGGAGAGGGACCAGTGGCTCTGATTTTGGCACCAACTCGAGAGTTGGCCCAGCAAATTCAGCAGGTTGCCAATGAGTTTGGAACTCCTTCACGAGTACGAAGTACCTGCGTTTTTGGAGGAGCACCCAAGGGGGGCCAAGCACGAGATTTGGAACGAGGTGTTGAGATTTTGGTTGCTACACCTGGACGTCTTATCGACTTTTTGGAATCCGGAAAAACTAACCTCAAGCGGTGCACATATTTGGTTTTGGACGAAGCTGATCGTATGCTTGACATGGGTTTCGAACCTCAGATTCGAAAGATTGTTGAACAAGTTCGGGTGAGTAGTAGTAGATATTTTACAGCATTCCTTTTTTTGTAGTATTAGAGCCTCCTATCTTGGCATGATTTCATTATAATAATGATTCATGAATGCAATATGGAGGCAAAGTAAACTAGTCGGTATCTATGCCTTCGGTGTCTAATTCTAATAGCCATGAATAGATTCCATCCTCAATAGACCGAACACCTTTTCCATACCTAATCCACATTAATCCCAATATTTTATTAATTATTGAGTGTGAGCAATGTTGACTTATTTTGCTATTTGAATTTTATTTATTTTAGCCCGACCGACAAACTTTGATGTGGTCAGCAACTTGGCCCAAAGAAGTTCGAGCTTTGGCTGAAGATTTCCTTAAGGATTACATTCAGATCAATGTGGGTTCAGCCACTCTCTCAGCTAATCACAACATTCTGCAGATCATTGACGTTTGCCAGGAGCATGAGAAGGAAAACAAGTATGTTTTGTTTATGTTGTAGTTGTCTCTACCAATTTTTTTTATATAAATAATCTGAACCTTACTCCAGAATATCGATTCTTCTGAATAATTAACTTTCTGATTGGGAACTTTAAAAACTGGAGAATTAATTTCCCTCTCCTCTACTTGAAACTAAAAAACTTCTTGTTGTGTCACACTTGTTGTTGCCTGCTGGGTATATCAAATATATACCTAGATTTAATAATCTTTAATGCCCTTATTATGAACTGCTGTAAATATGACTTGATTTATTTTTTCTCTCAATATACTCCTCTGAGTTTCATTATTGTGGTGATCATTTTTTTTGTTTACCTCTCATCAATTATGAGCTCTTTGAAAGTAAATGTTTTGTTAATGAGTAGATTTTATTATTATTCTTGTTGTTTGATCGCCTGTGATCAGAATTCAACGGCTGATGGAGGAAATAATGGCTGAGCGTGAAAACAAAACATTAGTCTTTGCCGAGACTAAACGGAGGGTTGACGAACTGACGAGAACAATGAGGCGAAATGGGTAAAAAATTCTGAGAGAGTTTACTTGATGATTTTTATGCCTGTCTTGACTTGTGGTTGTAGTTTTGTCGATCACCGGCACCCTGTCCAGAATTATTTTTGTAAACAGTTCGAAATGGCAGTGCACTTTTTATCGGTATTATTATTATTAGAGGTCCCAAAGAGTATCAGAAATTATAAAATTCTCCATTTTTTTAAAACAAAGTTCACAGTAGAATTTAAAGCAGAAAGAAATCGAAACCTGGAGTTATTCTCAGAGAAGAGTAAGGTTTATGTTAGGTAGATTGTGTGAATAACTTGAGGTGGTTTCGATTACAGACTTCGTTTACTGATCGACGAGATTGGTTTGGAAAAGGAGAACAAAACAATTGTATTTGTAGAGACGAAAAAGAAAGTTGACGATATTACAAGAACATTAAGAAAGAACGGGTAAGAATTTGACGCATTGCATTGCCATTGTGAAAAAGAAGGGTGCTGAGTTGATTGATGCCAGATGCTTTCGCTCTGTCACTTTTAAGTTTGAGTGCTTTACTAACTAGAAATGTATTTATTTTGAATCCCTCCTTCCCCTTAGCTGGCCCGCTATGTGTATTCACGGAGATAAGTCACAAGGAGAACGAGATTGGGTTCTACAAGGTAAGAAGATCATTTATACTGTTGCCTCTTAATTTTTAAGAAAGCTCGAGAGTCTAATTTCGATTTTTTTTTTATTATTTTGATAGAATTCAGATCTGGACGCGCACCGATTTTAGTAGCAACTGATGTAGCTGCTCGTGGTCTAGGTATGTTGTTATCAAATCATTTTAGATCTCATTAGCATAATTATCATAATACTTTCATTTAATAATAAGAAATAAGCAAATAATGTTGTTGTTAACATTGCTAAATCTCTACAGCGTATAATAATATCCACATGACAGTAGTAGTAGTTGTTGTACAGGAGTATCATTTTGTTTTTGAGCAAGGTTTTTTTTCTCGAATCACAACTTATTGGTTTTCTCGACGACGTTTCCGTGTTGTTATTTTTTGAATGGACTAAAAAAAATTAGTAGTTGGAAGCCCGACCACTCAGAGCTCGACTACTTTTCTGACCAAAGGAGAGAAAAGAGTGAGTAAGTGTGTTCTCTCTGGAAGTTGGAACAAGTTTTTTGGAGTGTGGAATGGAGTCTTCTTCTTCTATTCTTGTCTGTTGTCTCTCAGAAAGAGTGGAAGTCTATAATTGGATTTATAATTATAGATTTATACGCTCAAGGATCTGTGTAAACATGGAAGTAATGTTGGGTAATTTGTTGTGATTTAAATTACAGAGGCACAGTATGACAGATGAGAAAGCTGGAGAATATGGAGAAGAATGCTGGTTAAAAATATGATGTCAACTCTGACACTCTATTATGACACTGAGTTTGAAAGCCTTGGGTAGGCTGTTGTTGGATTTGATGAGCTGAGCCGAATTTGTGCTTAGTCATCATCAGCGGGTGGTGCTGGAGGGGGCCTATAATGATAGGGCTTCTAGGTCTCCCCCCACTTCCATCCATCCACTCACTCAGGATAACCGGCATTGGCATTCTCCAATTAGAATTATCTGTGCCTCTGATCTCTCTCCTCAATGTGTGTGACCTTGCTCATATTTAAATTGTGAAAAGTGTTGTCATGTCATAAGGTAAGAGCTCATTCCTAATTCGCAGTCGACGCTGGGTTCTCTCTTACACTTGCTATAAAAATATAAACATTCTTACTTTTTTAAAGTCTATTATTGTCCAAATTTTTAATTGTTTTTGTACATACGCTCAAAATTAATATTTTTTGTCCTTTTTCTAAGCAATGTGTTTTAAATATGCGAAGGGGATGAGACAAGGTGGTGGTAGAGATGATAGGGAAAAGGTTGAATATGTTTTAATATTTTGATGTATTTGTGTGGGGATCTGTAGATGTGGAAGATGTTAAGTTCGTGATCAACTACGACTATCCTAATGGCACTGAGGATTATGTTCATCGAATTGGACGAACTGGAAGATCCTCCAAGACCGGTACAGCGTATACTTTCTTCACCCATAACAATGGCAAGCAGGCCAAGGATTTAGTTGATGTTCTCAAGGAGGCTAATCAAGTCGTTAACCCTAAGTTGTTTGAACTCATGGAGAGCTCCAGGGGATATGGGGGTGGACGTAATGGATGTAAGTGGCTCAACAAAATTTTTATTTAACTCTACTGTTGATTCTGCTAGTTGTAATTTAACTAATTGGAATATTTTTGTTGTTTGTTTATAGTCCGCAATAACAGCCGATGGAGGCAACCAGGAGGACAAGGTGGCGGTCGATCATATGGTGGAGGTGGCGGTAGTTATGGAGGAGGTTTCGAATATTAATGCCGACGTCTCTAGCAACCATTCATCAATCTCACTTTTAATTAATTCCATTTTTTTTCTCCTGTTAAATGTCAGCATATTCTAATGTTTAGTAGTAGGTATATATATATTTAGTTTAGTTTGAAGATTTTTATCAATTTCGTGCTATGATTTTGGTATTCTAATTTAAGTTTGAGATATCGACTCTATTATAATTCTTTTTACCGTACACAGAATTATAGATTTATGAATTTATCAAAACGACTCCGTTACTAAAATGTGTGGGTCGACAACACAGCAAATGTAGCTTGTCCATGTTTGTAAGAAAATAAATAAATTGTCAACATAAAATGATTAGTTTTATATCATTCATTTCAATTTCTCAGCATGCAACGTAGTTTCTTAGTTTAAGAATCGTAATTTGTCAATGATTGTTGTTAGTGCATTTAAAATTTGAAGTTTAGATTTAACTTAACACGAATCATGCACATTGTGACATTTAACAATATTTATAATCAAAGTCAGTAATTAATCTCTCATCAATTTAAAAAATTCCATAAAAACATTGGATTTGTATGAAAAAATAAGAAAATGCCAAGCCTTTGTTTGAAGAGAAAGTAAATCGTTTGTATTTGATTCCCAGAGGTGTCGGAGGCTGTACGATTTCTAGGATTTGGAGAACAAAGATCTGACTTTCACCAACGCTAGCAAAACAAAGTTCACAAGCCAAATTGAATTGATATCGAAAAATATTATCAAAATTTTAGAATGCAATTTTATTTAATTAACTGGCAATGACTAAATTCTAAACCAATTTCATTCATAACGGCCTTTTGGGGTGGAAGAAATCTAACGTGTATGAAAATGCTAGAAATGTTTAACTTCGTAAATATGTTATTCGGAAATGTCCAACTTTTAAATATTTGTCTATAATATATATATATATAATTAATGTCATTTAAATTCAAAGAATCAGATGCTGAATTCTACTCGAACAGTCAGTCATTTTTTAAGTATTTAAATTGTAAATGACATAAGGGACGACCCACGGTCCACATGTTAAAATCTCCACATGTATTTACAAAGACAGATGATGAGGACGATGTATCCGCTTCCACTTAAAAAATGTATGAATTGTATCGTAAGAACTGCAACCCCTAAGTAGTTGAAGCTTCGAACTTCATAAAAAGTCTTCATATTTAAACCCCATCATAGAAGTTTGAAACTCATTTTAAAAAAAAGAAGTATCTAGAATCCTTCAAGTAAAAAAACACCTAAAAATAGAATGTTTCAGATGATCATGTTGACTAAATTATGTCTGCCATCCACCTTAAGACTTAACCAAAGTCCACACATCATACCACCACTGCCATTAATATACCACCAGCTTACATTTTGACATTCAACATTCGACGAATTTTTTAAATATGCACTCAAGAGAATTGTACAAGCTTAATAATTTTGAGCCCACCCCTGTCCATAGTTTCAAAAGTGCTGTCTGCAATAAGTTAAATGAATGCATAGAACATAATGTACAAAGATGCATCTTTCCTTTTGCTTTGGTATTTTAATTTCTCCGAAGAAAATCGGCCCTCATGCGTGCCAAGTCACGAAATCTGGGAAATGGAGAAATGATCATAATAATATAATAATAAAAATAATAACACAATAGAATAGAAGGACTCATTATCATCTCATCTCATCAGTGATCGTATGCATCATCTCAAATTATTAAGCTCTTAATGCATTGTAAAATTTATTAAGATTATTAAATTACCCAACTAAAAGGACACATTGACATTATTGTTCTAATCTCGTCTCAAATTCTTTTTCAATTTTAATCTAATATCCCTTTTGGGCTAACACGACTTTCTTTACATCAGCACGCTTTACACTTTTTGGAACTAATCATTAGTATCATCACACGTGGCTAGAGATTAGATATTTAAGTATTTGCACGAATTTCGGTTTAAGTCTTTTTAATTGACACAAAAAATTTTAAAAAATATCCAAGCATTTTTGACCAACCAAGATCAAAATCAACCCTTTCAGGAAATCATTCATTAATTTCCCTTATGGCTTTGCATACTGAAGACGCCTCAAGCTGGATAAGCCACACTAAAAATGTTTTTAATATGAAGACCGTCTACTTTTATTTTTATTTTTATAAAAAGTCATTTCATTAAAGCAACATAAAATAACTAAATAACGATATACAACAACTTTTTTTAGTTGAACGACGACACATGCAGAGGATAATTTATAAATAAAAGGTAGCGTGCGGGGGAAGAGTTAGTTACATTTTTTATTTTATTATTATTATTATGCAAGTGTGGACTGTGGAATGTAAAAAGCAGGAGATGACTAAGGAGGAATAATAAGTATTTTTTAAATCTTTAAACCAAGTCGAGCTTATGAGATTAAAATTATTTTATTTTTAACATTTTAAGAATTTTTCTTGAACATTTTTATAATATTTAAAAACGGTGTCGTAGGCGATCTGAAGTTGTGGGTGTGACAAAATAAAATTTGGGAAGCTAACTTTTGACCTCTTGGTTAGTTATAAATTTCTCATAACATTTCCACAATGAAATGTTTACCTTTAAGGTTAGTTCCCGACTAAATTAAGATTAGAGACTGATTTTTGAATAACATAAAACACTACGACATATTTTAAATTCACTTAATGTTTACGTCTTTATCCTCGTGTCTCCAGCATTATAATCCATTAGGTGTCAAACCAAAGCGTCATATTTTTTAAATCCATTAATGAGCATTCTATGAATGAAAATAATATTAATTCATAAGTAAAAGTATGCTAGTAGTTGAAGATACTGGAAGTAAGTTAAGCTTTTAAAAGAACATCTCTGGAGTTTTTTTTCTGTTTAAATGCTCAAAACTTTTATGTATTTTATGACAATCATTGCTTTTTAAGTTTTTTCACAAGTCCGTGTTGCTGCTACAGCCGAGTGAACATTAAATATTTCACCAGTTGTTCACGAATCTCTGTCATAATCACATATTCAGTCAGTTTAAGCATCTGCAGTCTTTATTTCTCTGATTGTGTGCATTTCAAAAAATCAAAGCCCGCAAGGAACTTCCTGGAAAGACAATGGCACAGCCAAAAGGAATCTCTCACTTGAATGAGACAACTGCAGCATTTACAACAATTTTTTAAAACACATCTTAAAAAGAAAAAAAAAACTCTGGAGAAATCATGGATTTCACAATCTCTCTTATTAACCATAAATTAATGTCGTAATAGCATTTAAAATTTAAAATTCTAAATATTCTTGGATACCTCCTTCTCTTCTGTCGAAGTGTCACTTAAATAATCATTCAACAAGTTCATGAATAGCATTTAGAATATTTATTAGAATGAAAAGAGTTGTTGAGCAAGGAAGTTTGACGGTAAATTGAGACTTTATGTCCAATTTCCTGATTCTGCATATCCATAATCCACTTAACTTTGGCGTAACTAACAAGCAACTTTATAAGTAGTTTCATACATCAATAACTTCACCGATAATATATCGTAGTACAAAAAGATGCATTGCAACTAGAGGCTTATGAATATCATCTACCTTGAATGAATGGAAGTGATGAATGAACTCAAAGAGATTACATGGCATTCCTTCCCTTAGAGTATTTAACATATATAAATATTTGCCATCGAAGATGACTAACGCAACAAAATAAAAGTATGAGCAATGAACATATAGAAATGAATTAAAATTTACA
>JAQGBQ010000319.1:0-25654 GCA_034698485.1 Vertagopus arboreus | reverse complement strand
ATATAGGAGGGCAAAGGACGGCTGATTCAAAAACTGTTGTGGGGGGTAGTTGCCCCCCAGGGGGATTTCGGAAAAATCCCCGATACATGTACCCCATACTTTTTGATGGGCTGTCGGATAAGAATTAATTAATTCCAAAACAAATTTTGTTGTCGGATTCGATTCCTATGTTCAATCATTGTTACTCATGAACAGCGTGTTCTTTGTTTTTGCTAAAACGATAAATAGTGTTAGAATTTGAAATGCAACAGTGAAAAAGTTCCATCTCAATTTCAAAAAGTACTTAAATGATGTTACTTTAATTACTCTAATGATGTATATCCAGTGCTAGTCTAATGCCATTTACGCTTAATAGTTAATTATGTATATGTGAGTTAAATATTTTCCTGAAAGTTCAAAAATCGTGATCTCCGTATAATAGTATGTTGTTTTGTTAAAGTTATTTCTTAAACTTTAAGAAATAAAAAGGTTTTCAAAAAGAATAATAAAAAGTAAATGATGCAAAAAAAAAGTAATGAATTTTTATTTCATTTCGAAGCATACTAATTTTTGTTATAGATCTTTATAATTTATTCGAGGAAAAAAATAAGTTACTCGTATTCATCAATAAATATCAGATAATGTTTTACAATGCAAAAATAAATTAAGATTTCTTCATAAATATTAGAAGAGTAAGAAACAAAAATGACCTATTTAGTTTAAATTCCTTAAACTGAATCAATGAAAATCTCATTCTTCTTGTCATTGTCCGGATTATTATTGGCACAACAAGAGCAGAAATATGGTTGAGGGATTGGGCTTGTAAATGTCAATCCAAGGGGTGCATACATACATTTCAAAGGTGTTTGATTGACATCAGCACAATTGCACTTGTCTCCAGAGTCAGTCGCATCTTCGCAAACGATGTTCAAGTAGTTTCCAAACAGCATGGACTAGATAATTGAAACAAAAATTATAAGTTTTAAAAATATAAAAGTTTCTGATTTTCTTAAAATAAAATAAAATTAGCTTACATTATCTCGAGGGCAGTAGTCGGTGGTACTGCATCGGAATTGAATATTGTTAGGAGTGCTGATGACAGTTTCTTGAAGGTTGTAAGTACAGCTACCGCCGAAAAGTTGACGACAAAGATTATACCCCGTGGGGACTGGGTCTTTTCCTTCTAATCCTAAGAATGAGGTGACGACATTTACAGGGAATATCGTTTCAATAAGTGGGGCTGCACATTGCAAATTATTGTTTGCATTGATTCCAAAAAGTTGTTTCGTTGCTGCTCCATCCGAAACTGCAAATATCTGGAAACACACGGGTTTATGAAAATATGAATTAAATTTTTAAAGTCGTCAAAAAAAATAACTTACCGTTGAAATCAAGACGAGATGTTTGGCACAAGAAGATAAATGCATTTTGATTTATTTTCTCTGAATTTCTCAACGTAATTGATCGGCTTTTATTTATGTAAATGGTAAACTTTAATAGTAGAGACTTTGCTTTGTTAGATGTGAATCAGAAGATGGACAAACTAAGACTGAGATATTTCTGAGCTTAAAGTCCTTATTGAAGTTGATATAACGGTTTGCATTTCTGGAGTGTTCTGAATATTTATAACGGGTTATGAAGTCTCTAATCTAAGGCAAGAAGGGTACTGAAATGTAGGGCATGAATCTGGAATAGAATGCAACGGTAATTCGTCTCAACCCTTTTAGGAGCTACATATATAGGTAGATAGTCAACCATCATGTGAATCCTAATAAATTAAAGTGGCATCTAGAATAGCCTAACCTTTGACCTAGTGTCACTATAAATATTTAACCTAATTTCTGTTCAAGAAGCAAAACGATGCATTGTTTTAAAACACCCGAAATGCAATTGATCAAAAAAAAATATTTTAAAACATTTATTTTTCATGATTAAAAAAAATTTATTTCACATATTAAAAAACTTGTTAGAATTAATTATGTAGAAGCTTTTGAAATCTGCATGCCAGAATAATTGTTAATCTCTTTTTTACAACAAGTGCAATAATAATTCTGGGTAGTTGTCTGAATAGGTAGGATTGACATTGTGCATTTTTTGGCAGTTTGTCCTTCAAGACAACTACACTGATTTCCTGACCCGGTTGCAAGGACTTCGTCACAAAACACGTACAAATAGTTTTCAAAAAACATCTGCAAAAATAAATAAATATACAACTTTTAAGTTTAAAAACTTAAATACGTAAATTATATGTAAGATGCATACCGTTTTTGTTGGACATGTGTCATAACATTCGCATCTGAAAAGCAGGCTGGGCATCGTTGTCATTGATTTTTGTAAATTATAAGTACAAGTTGACATTCCACATGAGGCTTTACAAAGATTAGTCCCAGATGGGATTGGATTTGCAAAATGGTCCAGGGGAAGGAACGGTCCTCCGAGTAAAGTCATGGGTGGCGATGAACTAACTCCAATAGGACATGGTTGATCTTCTTGACCAAAGTCTAAAATGCTGGAAGCTCCATAGGACTCCAACACCTAGAATTTAAAAAATATTTAGTAATGAGCAGATAAAATCCGTTATAAAAATCAAATTAAAAAATTAAACTTACAATTGTTAGGAAAGTAAAGACAACTCCAATCTGCCAAACTTTTACTGCCATTTTTAATTGCAAATGTCCAGTTCTTTTTAAATGTTGTACAAAAAATAAGACGAAATACGGGAGAGAACTGTAAGTAAGATTAGACCAAAGGTTTCTTCAACAATACCGTTATAAATTATTTTGCTTTCGGTTCAGTAGAACTTGGAGAACTTGAATAGATGTTCTATTATTACAAAAGCCCTTAGAACTTATGTAGGTTAAACCTTACAGATCAGTATACTGTAAATTACAGAGAAAGGAGTTCATGTTGAGTCATAAATTTATTAGAAATTGTCACAAAAAACATATGTAAAGAGAAATATAATTTGTGGCCCTATATTTAAAAAGGGGGATCCTCGTCCTGTAAGCTTAAAGAATACTAAACACTGCGCAAGGGCCCTTTTTCAGTGCTTAGTATTCTTTGAGCTTACAGGGCGAGGATCCCCCTTTTTAAATATAAGGCCACATTTAACTAATTATGTACATTTACTATCTGAATGATATGCAATCTGATATAAATATTGAATTAGAAACTTCTTGCGGATCGATTTATTCTGCGTTTTTTTTTTGAATGACTCAATCAATTTTTTTTATTAAATGTTAAGCTCATTATACACATTTGCTCTAATAAAATTTTGTGGCCATTAAAATTGCTACTAAAACTGAAATACTCGGTAAATTCTGAACCCCTAACCCCGGTTGGCTAGTTGTTGTAGTTTTCATAGTTGATGTCGTCGACGGTTGTATACTACTTGTACGAATGCTAGGTACATAGCCCTTAATCCAAGCGATATGCGAAGAGACCCTTTCAAATCCACTAGGGATAACAATATTACCACAACTACCAAAGGCAACAAAGGAATTTAATCCACAAACAAATAAACCATCAGATGCCGAAGAGCACATTAAAGGTCCACCTGAATCACGATAGTATCATATAATAACCATATTGTAATAATCATCAAATTAATAATATACTACAATCACCTGAATCACCATTACAAGGACCGATACCGGATTCGGGTCCTATAGCACAAATCGTACTGTCCCGAATATCCGAGTTGTAGACTCCTTCGTATGCTATTTTGCAATCTGGATTCGAAACGAAATTAATTGTGGCTTTTCTTAATTCATTTGTTACAGTTCCGTTAATAATGGATCTGCCCCATCCTGCTACGATTCCTACTCCTAAAGTTTAATTGGACAAATTAAAACATAATTGACTATTGGTTCATAAATATTTTGTTCTTGTTACTTATATTTACCTTGAGTATAGTACACAGAATTTGCAAGGGTTGCAACTGCAACGTATTTATTAAGGGTGAACGGAACTTTTAATTCTAGCAGTGCAATATCATTTGCTTGTGTAGATCTTTTTTTTTTTAAAAAAAACATAAGTAATTAAGTTTATTTTTTTTTACAAATAAATTGATTAGATTTGTTCTTACTCGTCAAAAGACGGATGAATAAAAGTCCTGTTGACCACGGCCGTTTGTTCCGTCCCCTCTATAGATAATCTGTAGTGATCCCCAGCGGTTACGTTTATATTACTCACGTCGTTCAATGGAGTGACACAATGTGCGCTTGTCAAGATCCAAGACTCGTTAATTATGTTTCCTTTAATTATTGCAATTTAATTGTAAGAAACAAAAAACAATTATATTTGATATAAAAAATAGATATGAAATGAATTATTACCACCGCAGAAAGCAGTTCCTTGTGGTTTACTTATCATGAGGTGGACAATTGCTGGGAATTCATTTTTGCCTGCTTCCACACCCCCAACCACTCGGTCCTCTTTATTTTCATCTATACCAGTTTCTAAAATTGTGTGAAAGTAAATTGTGAAAGTAATTCAAAATTATTTTTAAAATTATTTGGTAGTTACCTTTCGGATTAAATCTGAGATCTTTATTAACATTAGCAAGTGTCAATGACAATAAAAATGGTATAAGAATCGCAGGAATTTCTAAACTTTTAAAAGTGTACATATTTAAGAAGGTTATATTTGACCAAGTTTATGGATCGATGACTATTCTCTATGAATATGGAACAGAAAAATAATTGTTGGCATATGATTTCACTTTATATGTATTTCTTTGCTCATTGAACTGACAGGATATTCTTATCTTGATTGTGCAAACGGTGTTATCTGTTATTATCAGTCAGCTTTGCTGTATGTATCACATAATTTTAAATATTTATATCGTGTACTTTCAATCAGCGTCATGACCTTCAAAGCAGTTCCGGTTATTTTAGTCATTTTCCAAGTACTACATTTCGTCAATGGATTAAATTGATTGTCTTCCATATCCTTTGTAAAATATCTGATACTAGCCGTTCATCTGATTGAATTAAATTGTGCCTTCAATACGCATCATATACATACAACATGCGGTTGGTTTACAATCAGTGACATCAATTTATATATTTACATTATAGATTAATTGTTAACTAATCAATGATGATTAAACTCATGACTTTTTGCTCCCTACATTTTTTAAATGAATTGTTCAATTTTAAATATGTATATCCCTAAATGTTATCGAGTTCTCAAATGATTTAGAATCAGTGCTGGATTTGAAATATTTAATTTAGGTCTATCATTATTCAAAACAAAAAACGAAAAAACACCATGTCAATTTAATTATTATCATCGCCAATTATTTATTAACTTGTGCATTGACTTTATAAAATCATAATTGTAATTCTAATTTAAAATGACAAATTAATTTACTTTAAACAACACAATCATTATCATTTTTTAACCTATTATTTGAATGCCTCATTTCAGTAATTACAGCAGACAACGTTGCATTATATACAGACATTTATGTATATTATATCAGTAAATGTAAATGAAAGAATTAAATAATTAAAAATTACAGACTCAGCTGAAGTCAATCGTCTTTTTAAAATATTTAGCATAAACCACCCGTAAACTTATATTTATTAACTACTATGATTTTCTGTTGATGCTATCATAAATATTAACTACAAAATACCATCTTAGGCTATAATATTATCATATACAATTCACTCAAGTTTTAAATTTAGACCTTTAAATTGTTCATTTAAAATTAGGTCGCACACACTGTAAAATTACGATGTATATCTTCCTCCAAAGGAAAATCTATTGGCCGATTAAATTTTTTTTAAATTAATAATTAGTCAGTAATAATAATTCTATTTAATTAGGCTGAATGAGGTGGCAGATTAGTTCATCTTTTTTGAACGTGCATAGTTTTTTCGATGAGATTCCATTAATTTCAAAAGGTACATATAATTTTCGGTCGAAGAATTAGAGTAGCCTGTTTAAGTATATTTTTAACAACCTTTTTTAAATTTTACCAGTGGCAGTTAAGATGAGTAACCAACTTCGAAAAGTTTCGAATTAATGTCAAAGAGGTATTGATTTTTAAAATACGTTAGGCAATAGAAGAAGAAAAAGGTCGAAAAAGTTTGTTTTTAAGTCGTATTAATTGTTGATCTTTTATATTTTTCACATTTGATACAAAATCAGATATTTTTTTGAAGCTTTGAAATCGATTTAGAGACAATTAAAAATTGATCGAGTATATATTTACTAGGCCTGATGTTATATAACAGATTATTGTGATTGTTGTGACTGTAGCGAATTAATTAATATTATTATTATTATTAAAACTTTAATTACCAAGTGACCAGCACGGATTCCAGTATATTCATTTCTCTAAACTGATAAAGCAGTCCAGGGTTCATGAGCAGTAGCCCTCCGAATTAAAAACCTATTGATACTCAAATCATACTTAAAAGAAGTTAAAATCTCCTCCAATTTTTCCCGTCCCTCCAAATGATCGAAATTAATCCCCCGACAAATATAAACCTCCTTCAAACAAGGTCTATCAATAGTTACAATGCTATCGAGAACATTCCCCGTAAACCCAAGGGACCCCTCTTCCCCACAAAAGGACAAGCTGAGCTGCTCCATCCTCGAGAATTTACTCACGTCACTAAACGTACTGTACAACTTCTCCGATAAGATCTTAAATCCGAATAAAGACAATCGAACAAGTGTCTCTGGGAGGCAAGCGAAATTAATAATGTCCGGAGTATCCGGTACAGTCCTGTCTACAAACTTCTTCCTCCTGAGCCAAAGTGATTCCAACCGTCGACAATTCTGGAAACATGACATGTCAAAAGGGGGGTCATCGGCTGGCAGGGTGAAACTCTCGATATCCAGACTCACCAATGTAGCCTCATTGTTTAGTACAAGATTCCTCAAGAATGTCACAGGGACTTGGGAGAGTGGGACATTGCCATCGAATTTCGTATCCATTTTGACAATCACTGCGTGTTTCTGATTACAAATCAGTTCCTGCCACACCCCCGCGGTTGCTAGAAGCCCCGTTGGCTTCATTTTCAAGTACACATCCTGCAGCTTATCAAGTTTCTTTAGATCGGTCAGTTCATTAGGCTGGAGGATGTCAAGCTCTTGTTCTAATGGAGGTCCATTGTCCAATTCAAGCCAGAGTGTTTCCAAGTCCCTCCCGTGTTTCACAACTAATTGGAGCATTTGTTTTATAAATCGTGATTTAGCTGTTCGTAAATAACCAGAGAAGTTGAAGTCAGCTTTAAGGGATTTTAATTTAGTCATGGATGAGTTGTGCAGCTGTAGGATCATATCGTTGGTATTTGGACTCGTCTCGGAAGTGAAAAAGTTCTGACTTTGGAGGGACACGTCGAGGCTCTTAAGCATTTCAAAGTCGTAGCCAACATCAGATGTAAATTGGTAAGTGGAGACCGGTGGGGATAAATCTAGGCTGAGATATTCCAAATGTTTTGCACACATTTCTAAGAGGATTTGCAGATTTTTTGGGGAGATTGATCGTGCTTCCGGCAGTTCCATGGCCTCTTTTGAAATGTCTTCTGCAGTTGGCTTTGGAAATGGAATGATAAGTTTTTGGATTAGAGCAGGGTGTAAGAAGATTGATACACCTTCATCGTCCATTATCGGTGTTTCGGATAGTCGAAATACTTCCAGACTTTTTATTCGGAGTTGGAGGATCTTCTTGAAGTAGGATGAGGTCTCGTCTAGTCGTTTGATTTCGAAATCGAAATAGTTGTCGATATCCAGATTCCATTGTCTACAGACTAGGCGGATGTTGAGCGTTTCTTTTTGTGGCAGTTTGTTGAAGATCACTCCTCGTACCTATTGATAAGCATAAAAAATATATTAAATTAAATATTAAATCGATTTCATTTAAGAGTGAAAACTGGTTAAAAGATAAATTATTTTGTTATATATCTTGCAATAAAGGATATAGCAACACATAATAATGTAGTAACTAATCTGGCTTAACCTAGTTGATTGATTAGATTATTATTATTATTGCAAACTACGCACTTTTAGGAGGCGTGCTTGGCAGTAGCAGTGGCAGTCAAGTCAGCCTTGCCATTTTGTATTTTGGCAAAAAAGTAACATATTTTTTAACAATTAGTTTCAATATATTTTGAAACAAAAGTAACTAATAACTAATTGCTGTTTCAAATTCAGAATGTTTTTGACATTTGAAATGTATTCAGATTCAGAATGAAATGAACTTTGCACTTTAAACTTTACAGATCTAATTTTAATGACTGACCTCTTCAGGTAACTCCATTATCGATGACATCTCTTCTTCTTCTTCCGGGGGCACGTCTACGTCCATCTCGATTTCAATAATGATTGCTCACTTCTTCAGTTGGCAATTGATCTAGAAATTAATTAATTCAATTAGATTTTTTTAATTCTGTACAAAACAAAAGAGAGATTAATAATAATAATAAATGTCTTACCTTTTTGGTAGTTTGTAGGTTGTTGGTGTGTGTTGAGTATTTTGTTACTAGTGATCAGGTGAATGTGCTAAAGACAATGTAGTACCGTATTGCGAATTGTGTGACTATATTGTGTGTGTGTTGGATAACAATATATTATTTTATTTGATACTCATTAAACTAGCTTAAATAAATGAAAGAAGACGGGACACTGACACTCTTCTGCAACATTGAACACACTCACTCACTATATAGAAGGTATAGACAATCCTTTAAATTATTGAGCTCCTCTTTAAAATCTATTACCACATAAACACAGTCTCAAGTTACCCCTTTTATTCTGTAATTCGTTCAACGATGCTTTTTTGAATAGGCAGTTTTAAATAATGTATAACGCTGAGTAATAAGTCGGTACGCGTACGGGAATGGAATAGAATGGTGAAGTACAGATGATTTTATGATTTTTTTTAAAAATTATTAAAAGCTTATCTATGAATTAGTTATGAGATTTGTGACCTGTCGACGAGAAGAGTTTTAGACAGATTAGTCGGTCCAAATTACTCCTACACGTTTTTTCCAAAACTTGACAATTACAAAGAAGAACAAGAGCAGTTATCCATCATTTTATGACCTTTTTGCATAGACATTGAGGGTTATCTATTTTGTAACAAGCTTAGCATTCTTCAGAAAAAGCTTAATGTTTCAAATGTCAAAGATAAAATAAATTGATATCCTTTTGCTTCTTATGCACCTACGTAATAATAATAAAAGTCGGTAATACTTGTAACATGGAGAATTAAATTATAGCCATGTCGGTTTCACATGATTTCATACATATGTATGTATCTATGCTGAATGTCGAATACAATGAATTATCTGAGTTAAGCATTATTGTAAAATATGACCACTCCTCCATATAATATTATCTACTTCTTTGTAATCTAAACTGGATTTCCTCTTGATAAAACTTTAGTTGATCGGTCTCATGTTTTTTGAAGTTGGTATTTAAATACTATCTTTTTAAAAAGCTTGTAAATGAAAAATACATTAAAAAATTTGTACAAAAAATCGGTTGTAACCAGATTAATAACATTTTACGAGATTTTAGCAAACAAACAGCCATTAACAAAATGTGTGATTGAACTTTTACTTATTTTGAACCCGATGAGGAGTACTGATGAAACATAATGCAACTATTGATCAATCTTTAGGTCTGAATTACAGGAAGTTTTTTTTTTTTTTTTTTTTACAAAAATGTACAATCTTGAACTGATAATGATGAACAATTGAATCGAATGTCAAGTTAATTTTTAAATCAAAACTATTCATGTCCTTTTGTTTCAATTTGTCAATTCATTTGATTAAAATAATTTGGCAAATCACTTGAAGCAGGTTACATTTTGATGGGGTTTTTGTAACACAATTAAAAAGTTAACGTGGAAAAGTGTGCTGTGGAATTGATTACATTTACTAAAGGACATTGTGAAGTTTAAAGCCAAGGTAGTCTTTATCATATTAACATACCTGGTAATGTATGACTGAATTTTAATTAATCTTCTTATCAATTTGTTTTGAAGTATCTACATGGTATTCTGAGCAATATGAATGCAGTGATCTGCATTTGATGATCAATACAAAAAATAGTTCTGCTGCTCAGTTTATAGAGATCGATTAAACTATTTAGTTGTGGTGGTTAGTGAGTTAAGTTTTAAAGTATTATGAATTACTCTGCTTATATTCATTAAGAGACATTGTAATTATTAAGAACTTAATTAACCTATTTTTATATTTAAAAAAAACATCAATGCACGATAGTCCTATCTCTCCAGGGCAAGAATTGCCACCTTCTGTACATGTAAGAGCACATGAAAAATATTTGAAATTAAAATAGTTAATTAAATGTGTTTTAAATAGGATTCGGAAGATCATTCTCCAGCAGAAGTTCATGACAATCCTGGATTTGAAGGAGATTTGGAAAATGAAAATGTAATAAGATATTTTGATTTTAAACTATAATTTATTCATCGAAATCGCACAACTGTTATTTTAAAATGTACTAATTTAAATAGAAATCTGAACCGATCAACAATACTCAATCTACAAACGCTCGCGGAACCAGGGTGAGTTTCAGTCTAAAGCCTAATACAATCTGGTCAGATGGAATCAACAAGTTAACTACAAACACAGAAAAGGTATTTAATTTATTAGATATGATTAATTGAAGATACGTTTTTTTTTTAAATTATTTTAAAATAAAAAAAACTCCAGGATGCAGAACAAGGTGACGAAAATGAAGAAGAGGGTGAATCTCGAGATGTTTGGTCTAGCCCTACGGAGTTCCTTCTGTCTTGTATTTCTATGTCTGTGGGTCTAGGAAATGTTTGGCGATTTCCATTTGCTGCTTATAGCAATGGGGGTGGTGCTTTCTTGATACCTTACCTTATCGTCCTTTTGTTAATTGGGCGGCCTATCTACATGATGGAGATGATTCTTGGACAGTTTTCTAATTATGGTCCTGTCAAGATCTGGAATCTGGCTCCCATGTTTAAAGGTTAGGGGCTCAAATTTTATAAAAATATTTGTGATAATGATTTTAATTAAGTAACATTTATTTATAAGGTGTTGGCTATGGTGCTATGGTAGGGGTCATCGCTGTCACATCATATTATTGCAGGTAAATAGAAATAAAATAATGCAAAATGTTATTTGGGTTTATAAAAATATTGATTTCTTTATATAGTATCATGGCCCAAACGAGCTTTTACTTTTTTGCATCATTTGCAAAGAAACTGCCTTGGTCTCATTGCAGTAAAGACTGGGGTGGCGATTTATGTTTTGAAAACGGGACTGTCAATGCTGAGCTGACAAACAAGACTATTTCTGCTTTATATTACGAGTAAGCTAAAAATAATTCTTGTAAAAATTATTAGTAATTTAACCTTTTCGGCTTTTAATATAATATTATTTTAAAATAAAGGCTAGAAGCGTTTCCCAGATACGATAACATCGACAATGGCCTGGGAAATCCAGAGTGGAGACTTACTTTGTGTCTTGTGTTATCTTGGCTAGTCATTTTCTTCTCTTTAGTGAAGGGGGTCAAAAGTTCTGGGAAAGTTGCTTATTTTACTGCAATCTTTCCATACACTGTTTTACTAATTTTATTAATTCGTGGAGGTAATTATCAACATTATTCTATTACTACTAATTTGTATAATAATTATTAACTAAAATAAGATTTTTTTTTCAATTTACAGTGACGCTTCCAGGAGCTTGGACTGGGATTAAATATTTTATTACGCCGCAATGGGACAAACTTTATGATCCTAAGGTAATATTTTAAAAGTAAATTGTATCGTAGTTTGTTGAATTAAATTGCTCTGAAATTATGTATCTCTATTGTCAAGTAAAGGTATGGTACGCTGCAGTTGGACAATGCTTCTTTTCATTAGGGACAGGATTCGGTGCCATTATCATGTAAAATGAACCAAAAACTGTTTTTATTTATTTATGTATCATTATTTTAATTGATTTCAATGATTTTAAGGTTTTCTTCTTACAATCCGTTCAGACAAAATGTTTACAAGTTGGTTTACGAAAAATTTAATTTAAATTTCCAAGTTGAATGAAAATTAATTATTAAATCATTTATCTAGAGACGCTTTAATTATTTCCGTGATGGACACTCTGACCTCGCTTTTAGCCGGATGCACTATTTTTGCTGTGCTAGGGTACTTGGTAGAAAGTCAACCGGATCGAGGTGGACCACGGATAGATATCAGTAATATTACAGAAGGAGGGGCAGGTCAGAAATCTATATCTCCATTACAATATATATCGTAGTGGGGATATAAATTCACATATCTTAGTGGAGATATAAATTTGAATACTTCCCGATTGCAGGTCTTGCTTTTGTGTCTTATCCCGAAGCTATCGCTCAATTTACTTGGGCTCCTCAGGTAATGAGAAAAATTATGACTTTTAAAAAACTTTTAAAAAAACTAAAACTTTATAATTTTTTTTAGCTCTTTGCCGTCCTGTTCTTCTTAATGCTTTTTACTCTCGGTATCGGAACTGCAAGTTCACTTACAGGTGGAATAATCACGATAATTTGTGACCAGTTTCCAAAATGGATTCGGTGGTTTGTGACCCTTGTGGTTTGTATTGTCGGACTACTTTTCAGTCTTATGTATGTGACGCCGGTAAGTTTCTAGTTGAATCGTACAATAATTTTGATTTAAAATAGAAGGTTTATAGTTTGGTTTATTAATTGGATTATTTATTTATAGGGTGGTCTATTTATGGTTGATCTTATAGATCATTTTGGAGCTAATTTCGTGATTTATACAATGGCAATGTGTACTAGCAAAATATATATAGAATACTTATAAATAATTAGCAAGTCCCATATATAAATATAAATGTTTATGATATTATAGTCGAGGTAGCAGCCGTGTCTTGGATCTATGGACTGAATAATTTCCTGAAAGATATTGAATTCATGTTGGGAATCAAAATGGGAATTTATTGGAAAGTTTGCTGGAAATTTGTAATCCCGATCGGGTTATTTGTCATTTTAGTTTATACGATGGCGACTGAAGGAGAGTACAAATATAATGGAGAGGTTTCCTATCCTAAGATTGCAATTGGTATTTAAATTTTGATAATTATTGACAATTAATTCAACACTAAAATGTATTAACATCTTGTTTTTTTTGTTTTTAAAGTCTGTGGATGGCTCTTGGCTGCTGTGGCTGTAGCTATGTTGCCTTTGTGGGGACTTCATGGCATTCATACGAGGAAGTCCGGAACGTTTAAAGAGGTTTGTTTTTAATTTTTTTTTTAAATCTAACGGCAATTTTCCCTGGAAATACTTACTGAGATTTTAATTTTTTGTAGAAATTCTTTGAAGCTTTAAGACCAACAAAAAATTGGGGGCCAAAGTCCCCGAAATTGCGTGCAGAATGGGAAGAATTTAAAAAGAATACATAGATTTTATACATTTTAAAATAACTTAGTAACTTTTTAAACATTTTATTTAACATAATAAAAAATATTATATGAAGTTAATGAAGTATAACTTTAATTGTTTTTATGCTCAAAAAATCGATATGGACAAAATTAAGGACAGACGTTATGTTATCTCGTTTTTTGAGTCTGTCTGTTTAACTGGGCAAAGTTCATTTCAATATAGATGTCCCTTATATTTATTCCTAAAGCAAAGGTTAATTTCATGCGCGTTTCAGCTCATTCTTATCATCTTATTATGTTTTCTTTCTTTGTTAGCATTTCTTATTTTTAGGGTCAGTTAGACAAAATACTGTCACCTAATCGGACCCCGCGATTCTGTGGTCATTAGTTCGATCTGTATTGAATTTTCAACACAAAAATCCAGCCATAAATGATCTCGGTTTTGGAAGAATGTAAGTAATTTACTAAAGACTATTTATTTTGAATTAGCAATATTAATGTTTTTAACTTAAATCCGTTTTTTTGTGTTTTTTAGCCCAAATAATGGCAGCTTTGTCATCCACTTCCGTTTTTGCTATTGAGTATTTGGAAGCTAACTTGAGCTTAGAAATGCAACGAAGAAAGGAAGAAGAACAGGAGCGTAAAGAATTTGCTAGATTCAAACGAGAAATCTACGCCATATTTGCAGACCCGAATAAGAAAAAGCCTAAGAAACGTTAGTTTAAAAAATAGATACATACATATATTGAAAATTTCCTTACATGTTGATTTATTTGATTTAATTACAGGAAGAAAGAACAACAAGCTTCGTAAGGCCGTTCCAATAAAGACTGAAGTGGGCATTGAGAAAACCGAAACTTTTGAGTTGAAGAATGAAGAGTTGGTAGATATTGAAGATAATTTTAACGAGTCTGATCCTGTAACGAAATTACTTGAAGTCATCAATCTCGACCACAGTTATCATAATAATAAAATGCCTAATTTGATCAAAACTCAAGTTAAGTCCGAAGAAGGAAGTCAACATTTAGAACAAGAAGATTCCGAAATGTGTTTCAAAATTGCAAAGTGTGCCGAGCTAAAGAACTGGTCTAGGGATGTGAGAAAGGAACTACAATTTATTTCCAGTCGCATTATCATTTTCAACGAAATCTATGTTCCAGAAAACAGTATTATGATCAAGGAAGAATTTATAGATAACCTGGAAACAGATACAGATTTGCATGTTCCGATGGATGAAGGTAGATTGTTAGCTTATTTTCTAATTAATTATCTATTTAAACGAAAGTTTACTAATTTAAGAATGTTTTTAGGATATGGAACTGGTGAGTCAGAGCCGACAGAGTTTCACAGATCAAATGAGAATTTCAGCGATTCAGTCGATTTAATTGACTTCAAAGGATTCAAAGGCTTCGAAGTTGACCAACTGGGTAAGCAATTTGCAATTAAATTAGTCAAATCAAAAGATCATATCTAAATTCTATAGTATTGATAATAATACAGAATTGAATTTATTACAGATTCTGTTGAGAAACCTTTGCCTGAAAAATATGCCCAAGTTGTACCGATTTGCGACCTCGAGATTAAACATCGTACTTCTGATAAGCCTAAAATACTCGGTATGATTATAAATAAATATGAATTGCGATGTTAAAAAAAATTTAATTAAAATCTTGCTCGTCATTTTATATGTGATATGTAGGTGAAGAAAACGTCAAAAACCTGAATATTCCTCTTCGTCGCAGCCAACGAAAGAGAAAACCTGTTGTTCGATTTGGCTATGAAGACGAGATTGAGATAAAGGCGAATAATAAAAAGAATACTTCGGTTGTACCAAAACAAATAAAGATAGAGAAAAATCTAGACACTTCATTGACAATGTCCGACCGCTTGGATCAATTGGGACTTGACCTTCGTGACCTTGGAATCTCAGACTTGGCCACACCACAATCTAAACATTCTGAATATCAATGTCTTTGTCAAGCTAAACTAATCGATCCGAAATTGCAAGCTGAGTTGGATGAGGTTGACTATTTAATTAATCACTGGGAATACATTCGTTTAGAATTCAATCAATCATGTGATTTCAGAATTAATGAATTCGATTTCGAAACTTATCTTGGATATTAATATATAATATTATTATGCCGGAGAAAATGGCATTAAAATTTGTATATTTTAATAAGTAATATTTGACTTATTGATGAACTTTATATATTTTAATGAATTTTTATACACTACTTGTTTTATTAATAGGATAATTATAATTAAAAATGAATTAATGAATTATTTTGCTAATTAAATCAAAAATTAAAATTAAATTTATTAAACAAAGAATTAAAAAATGTTGATTACTGGATCCTTTGATTGAACTGACATGTAAAAACTTCATTTAATCTACTTTTAGCAATTGCACTTAAAGATTCAACGTTAAATTAAACGCGACATAAAACTTTCCAGAATGATACAATTTATTCAGTTTTAATCGATTTTAATTTGATTACAAAGCAGGAGTCTCACAAATAACACCATTTTTATCAGAATCACAATAAACATCCCACATGCCCGCTTCTCCAGAATTATGAGACCATCTCAAACATCGAATCTTATCATCACTCACTGGACGACCGTAATTAACCCAATCAAAATAAGTCAAGTTTTGTCCAGTATGGATCGAAAAGAAAGTATCAGTTGAAATGAAATTAGTTCCATCGATCCATGACCATCTTGTTACATCTAGTCCATTTCCAGTGACGAAGGCTTCAATCACATCGTTCTCAGCTTTGTTTCCAATGTTTGCTAATCGGTATCCGTTACTTACGCATCGTTCTAAGGCGGATTGCCAACTGATTCCGTAGGTTTCATCTCCGGTTAGGATTGGACTGATAAATATTTTTTTATTAGCAGTTCCAACAAATTGGAATCCGGCTTTTGGTTGGAAATTTGATGGTACCGATGCAGCTGAAAATTAAATTGAGATTGAAAAATATTAACAATAATTTAAGTATAAAAATCTTTACCTGCAATGGTCGCTACAAGGGTTATCAAAATGATGGCTGAAGTTCTCATTGTACTGAAAAAAAGAGGATTTCTCAGGTCTGTAGGTAATTTACAAATGAACTTTGAATTTAACATGCAGATCAGTTTTATGCATTATTAATTACGGTACTTCAATCACTTGTTGAAGTGCAAATTTGTTATTGACATTGATTTGTTAAAATTAATTGGTCAACTACATTTACATGATACACGAATTTATTATATACTGACGCAATCGAAAAATTAATATATTCTAAGCAACCGATGAACTCTGAATCATTTGTCACCATGAAATGTGTTTTTATATTTTGTAAAAAGGTATCGACAGGGTTGACATTTTGACATTTATTTTATATTTTTTCATGAAAAGTGGTGAAAAAGTCTATCCAATTTCGGTTTAATACTTTACAATTTTTCAATCCTGTCGTCGAGGATCTAACATTTCCCTTTATATTTATCAATGTTTCATTTTCAATAAACAATTTTTCTGTTGGTTTTTGGTTTATTAAATTTTTAAGAATTTTAAGAATTTAATGAAATTTAAATTTAAATTGTCATCGATTTGCATTGACTCAATAATGTTTTGCATACTTTTAATATATTGTGTACACTTTGCAGTGATTAGTTTGTGACCAATGTTCAATGTTTGACATGAAAACTTAATGAATGAAATAAATGGAATACTTTTTGTTGTTTTAAAAACAAGTTTTTAAGGCATTCAATTTTTTAACTTTGTTTATTAAATTCTTAAAAATCGAATCAATTCATATTTACAATGCAGGTGTTTCACAAATGACAGCATTCTTATCACTATCACAATAAACATCCCACATGCCCTGCTCCATAGAATTATGACTCCACCTAAGACATCTTATCTTCTCATCGGCCACAGGGCGTCCGCTATAAGCCCAGTTGAAATAAGTTAAATTCCGTCCAGTATGGATCGAGAAGAATGTATCAGTTGAAATGAAATTAGTTCCATCGATCCACGACCATCTTATCGAGTCTAGTCCATTTCCAGTGACAAAAGCCGCGATGACATCTTCTTCAGCTTTGTTTTCAACATTAGCTAATCTGTAGCCATTGCTCACACATCTTTCTAAAGCGGTTTGCCAACTAATTCCGTATTCTTCATCCCCGGTTAAAATAGGGCTTAGGAAGATTTTACTATCGACTGTACCAACAAATTCGAATCCTGCACGAAGCTGGAAATTTGATGGGATTGATACAGCTAAAATAATTTTGAGAATTTAATTTTTGATAATAATTAATTTAAATTAATTTTAAATTTGATTTCTAACCTGCAGCTGTAGCTAATAGAACCCCCAAAATGAATAAAGTGTTTGTCATGATTGAAATTGGAATTGAACTATTGATGATGTATGGACGTAATTAAATAAAGTGAAATAAATCAGATGATTTTATGCTTTTATAATGCAGTTTTCCAAGCTGTGATTCAATCAATACTCCTATCATTGATCTCAAGTGTTGACGAAAACACTTGAAACTGAGAGAGACAAGTCCAATAAATTGTCATCTATTTGTCAACATATTTAAACTTGACATTACATTTTCTGAATTTGCTCTGAAGTCACACAGGCATATTATTTGCACTCATATTTAATTTAATTGCTTTCTGATGCAATAGATGTAGAAAATTGATTCAGATATTTTGATGTAATTAATTCTAACGTATCAGTAGGGTTAGTCCAAAAGTCTGAAATTAAGTTTGAGAGCATTTAATTTGTATGGACTCTGTGCTCTCAAACTCATTTGAAATGTTTCTAGATTAGTATTGTATCGATTAATTCACTACTGGAATTACATTTACTACATTTCTCCGCAAGAATATGAGCTTTGCATGTTTTTTTTGTAAATCATGTTCAATTTTCAGATGTCAAAGTATACGTGACAATAAATAATTTTTTTTAATGTATTTATAAGACAATGGTTTAAATACTTGATGATACATTAAAAGGGTGTGGACTAACTACAAACTTATTAATATTTAAATTACTAGAACAGTTCACTGCCTGAAATAAACAACCAAGAAAAATGTTCTTTGTAAAATAAACTTTAAAATGCTAGCAACCCTGTTTCTACTCACAACATGAAAAGTCCCCGTTCGAATTTTGATCGGTTGACAAGAGTCAAGTAGCATTGCCAATCTCTTCCTAGTAAACCAATTTATATTCTTACTACTAATAGATCTAAACGTTGATTTCGATAATGGCACAGTATTACTCGAACCTTGAAGAATCGCCACTAAAACAACGTTAATCACAGCACAATTAATTAACAAAGTGAGACTAGCTAATGTAGGAATCTTTCCAAAAAGAACAAGAAAAGCGTACAAATTCCCTATTTCATAACCCGACGCACCAGCCTCACAAATTGGCATGATTACAGTTCGACAAGAAGTGTTTTGAATGTTCCCTAGAAGCTGGACTTGTCTGTAAAGTTGAATTTGTTCTTGTACTAATTTCCAACGATTTATCCGAATATTGGACATGTTTTTGATAAAAATTAGGTAGTTATTTAAACAAATCGGACCAAGAAGTGGAAATATTCCGAATATTATTGCTGAACATGCGACACCGGTTATAAATACGACTTCAATCCCATAAGTGATGAGGATTTTCGGAATTATGGTGATGTCGGATGCTATAGGATTTTGGCAGGTGATTTGAAAGAAACTCGTACCCACAAATTGTTGACCACAAGGGTGCATCCAGACAAACGCTGGGAGGAATATCGGCAGCGTTAAAAAACAAAAGAAGAAGAGTGGAACTGAAATGGCGTTTCCATTTTTCAGATTTATTCCTGGGTGGTTGTTGCTAATTTGTTCTAAAAAAACAAAAATCAATTAAAAATTAAATTTTTTTCTAAAAATAACGTAAAATAATTCTTTCTTACTTTTAATATTTTTTTCAAAATTAATCAAGCTATTTAAAAGTACTCGACGCTCATTGACATTTGAATGAGAACAGACTAAAGTGCCTAGTTGGGCTGTTCCAACACATATTAGCCAGTAAAGAAAAATCACTTTCTCTATAGTTGGCAGTTGAAATTGCTCAGGATGTGAGGTGAAACTTGTCAATCGCCATGTAATAAATAGGAGGTGAAGGAAACCTAAACAACTCCATAGTATCCAACAGTAGTACTGAAATACTTTGGCTTTTTCGAATTTCTGCAGGCTTTCATTCCATTTGTAAGGACTTAATCCGAGTTTCCCAATGAATTTAAAGACGCAGATCAAGTAAGGGAAGAGACAACCGGTTATCATTTTGGTCCGGTTATTACTAACTTGAATAATTATTATTGGCGACTGGCGTTTGCTGATGTTAAAGCTCGAATTGGTGAAATTGTATAAATATTTTATTTGACAAGGCTCCAATAAAATGTCGAACATGTCTTTTAGATTAGAACATTAACAATTTATGTTACTATGAGGTGCCAATTCATGACTGGGGGTGGCTAAAATAGTTCATATTCCAAATTGACGAAATACAAATGTATCTCAACAAAAATACAGAATAGAAATTTTCAATTTTAAAATCATATTGTACATACATACATTGAAGATGATAAAAGTCCAATCACAACGATTTATGGAAACTGTTTTTAAGTTTTAAATACATTGTATTGCAAAAATGACGGGCTTTGACGGTTTCGTATCTAAAATGATTGTGATAGACCGTTCTAATAATTAAACACTCTAAAGTGAAATTATTTATATGTACTTCCTGGTAGCGTTATTTTACACTTTTCAATGCCTTTTCTATGTTCATAAATTAAATTAGGATTTCGATAATATTGGTAAGTTGTCAATTTAACTATATTCTTGATATGGATGAAGATAAAATTATATATGAAATTCTGTTCTTCAATTTACTTAAATTAAAATTAAATTAGTAAGATACTCATGAAACGAAATTTACTTGTATATTAAAACACCGATTTAAATCTGTTATCAGTTTCAAAACAGGCTAAACTAATGTATGTACTCAAAGTCCTTCCTTACATGACCTTGCTTTAATTATGTTCTCAAGAATTAATATCTATGAGATATAAATTATATGCAGCTCAAGAAATTAATACAATCCCAAACCGTTTAAACCGTAAACTTCATGTTCCTCGTTAAAATAGGCTCTTGCATTAATTTATTCATTTTAAGTTTCATTTCATTTAAAATTGATTTTTTTTTACAAAAACCTGGAAAGTCAAACTCAAGACTCAAATGTGATTGATGAAACGATGGAATAATTTCTAAAGAAGGATATTGAATACACAAAATACATATCTTCACGGTGTATCTCTTTGTACACCTTATTTAAGATGAACAAATTTGTTATACATGAGTAGCAAATTAGGTATTATCATTAGAAATATCTGTCCCTTCAGCCCTTCACTCGATTTGTGTTACAAATAGCCATGTCGGTCTACCCTTTTGCCAGGATATTCTCCAAAATGCTCTTAAACCGATTCTACCCTAAATCTGTAGTATAGTTAGACTGTCAGAGCTATATAGTCGGTTCAAAAATAATATTTTTATGTATCCATTCATTCATTCAGTCGACTGTCAGGGACCCTTAAAGACAGACATTTGGTGGAGTTGGCCAATATTTATGTACATTACAGCCGAGGCACAAAAAACCGACTCTACAATTTTTTCAAATTATTATCCACAAGTTAATAAAATACATTAATATCAAACCCTCCTCACAAAATAAAGTTTATCCAAGTACAATATTATAATTATTCGAATAGTCATAGCAGTTTCATACACAGCTAATAAAAATGTTTAAAAGATTCCGAATAGTCAACCTACATTTGATGAGCCACAATAACTCTCATCGAACATCAAAGTTTTCAAATAAGGAGAATGAGGAGCCAGTAAATAATTGTAAGCCAACCTAATCCTTTGTTCCATGCTACTTAAATGTGCAAATTAATTAAATGCATTCTATCCTCTCCTATTTAATAGACATCTCTCAAAAATCCTCTGATATTGCCGTACGAAATTGGATAAAAACCCAGACGAAAGAACCAATTAGCAAGTATTTCAACGAGATAGAAGAAGCAGATGTATCCGATGTGGAATCTTCATGTTCATCAGGGTCATCCTTATTCTTCGAAGCTCTTATTCCAATATCTGGAAAAACCTTAAAAGATACAAAATATCATCATTGCTACTTCTGCAAATCAATCCTACCTGACCACTATTCTTTACAAGAACACATGTCCGTCCACACCAAAGAGACTCCCTACATTTGCAAATTCTGTCCAAAGTCTATTCCAAGTTCAAAGAGGAGCTTCAGAAATCGAGAAAAGTACACGAAGCACCTTGATGACGTCCACAAACAAGATTTTCAACCAAGGACAAAGTGCTATTTGTGTAGTGCATCTTTCGAACTGAAGAAAGAACTAAAGCCTCATCTCACTTGGCATAATTTCGAAAAGAATTTCAAGTGTACTTTATGTAATCAACAGAGTTTTGAGACGTACAAACAATTTAAAGAACATTTCAAAAAAATTCATTCGGAAATTCAGAGACCGTTTTATACGTGTACTTTTTGCCCAAAAAGGTTAAACTCCCCAGAGGGTTGGAGGGTACATGAAAAAAGACATTTGGATGAAAGTCAATTTCTTTGCTATTTCTGTGGTAAAAAATTCCATGTTTTAAACGACTTGGAAATCCACATTTCAACAATGCATACAACTGAACTTAAACCTTCGAGCAGTTTCTCTTGTTATTTTTGCTCAAAAAATTTCAGATCTCGTCAAAAACTTAATACTCACATGTCAATTCATACGATGGAGAAAGCTTATCGATGTGAGTATAAATATTGTAGAAAGTCTTTTAGACTGCAGACAGCATAGACAAATGCATGAGAGAAAACTAAAGTTAAATAATAAATAAGTTCTCTACTTATACTGTTTAAAGTTGTTGTAAATTATCATCTTCACATTTTATATTTTAATATAAACAATTGTTAGAAAAGTACAAAAATTCATAGAGAGACTTCGGAGTTTCGCTAACCAAAATGTATACAATAAAATTCATATTTTTAATTGTATGTTAATCATTAGATTTAAAAGCTCGTATTTGTTATATTTAATGTGTATGGGAACATTACTAGAATTACTCAAATCATTAATAAATTCAGTTACTATTCTAAAAATAAAACGAGATTTTTTCCCCGAGTAATTAATAAGAATTTAAGAATGTATCTGCTTCAGTTGAACATTGTTCTCGTTGGCATATTTGGTAATCTCCCATTCAGGAAAGCGATTTTTCATCTGCAACCCAAAAATTCAAAATACATATTAAGCGACCCTGTTTTAACGACGATTATAAAAAAGCAGAGTTAAGCGGCTTACGGAGCGGATCTTCAATGAAATCTTGAACAGTTGATCCTGAAGTTTTAAAATAGCCATTTTAACTTCAACCCCAATACTCACAGTGAAATTCAGTGTTCTTGAGCTTATAGTCAATTGCTGGAGTTCTGCAATAATAAAAAAATACGGTTAAATACCTCCATTATATTGCCAACAAAACTGAATTAAACTCAGCAATACAGCAAAAATAATATTACTTGCAAATTCCGAAACAACTTCCAAAGCTTGGCAAAGACCCCGTAGACTCTGGTACTTGGGCCCAACACAGATTTCAAAAGATCGAAGATTCTTGAGTTTCGAAGCAGCAGAAAACACTTCTTTGAACTCATTTCCACCCCCTCCATCTTCATCTTTTTGATCCACCACAATGCGTAAATATTCGATGCACGGTAACCTCTCAACAATTGAGGTGAAGGGATGTATTTCGAAAAACGGCATGTCCAGGTAGAATTTCTTGAGATTTCGATTAATGTTAACCTTCGTTTCAAATTCATCCCCAAATAGATTGGTAGACGATTGAACATTATGAGTCACATTACTTTGGTGTTCAAAAGTTTCCAGGTTCGGGAGTTTGTCGAGGAGTGAAAATATCCGTAATCCGTAAAAATCCGGTGATGAAATAGTCAAGTGTTTCAAATTTGGCATTGTTGGGAATTCAATAGATTCTGAAAACAAATCAAAATGTATAAATTAGAGTACATAGAAATTAACAATTTAATTATTGTAGATGAATGCTTTCTAATTTTGTACGTACTGTAATACCGATCCTGACGTATTTTATTTCCGGTCAAGTACAGTTTCTCCAAGTCTTGTGCATAATTACTCAAAATCTCAAGTAAATAGTTATTATTTGGATGAACAAAAGTGTCCAGTGATCCAATGCGAAGTGTTTTCAATGTGTTTCCACACTTCAGGGTTGAAAATGATTTTTGAAGCGATGAGATGTTCGTTAGTCTTTCACTAACTGCTGATGCTGAAGCCACTTCCAACGGAATATCATTTGTCCATCCAATATCTTCTAATTTCTCAGTAAACTCATTGAGAGACGGAAGCATCTCGAAAAAATTCGCAGGTTTGGAACGACTAATATTTAAATGAATTAAATTGCAACATGTCCATTTGAATGCAGGGACCGTCAGCAGTTTCTTTAGATTTGGACTGGCCTTCAGAATGTCGAAACAAAATTTTGGAGAGATTGGAATCACAGGACCGACTAGTTCTAAAGTCTCTAGTTTCAAAGGAGTATCAAAGTCTGGAAATGAACTTGAGTGTTGGATCTTGGGATCCCACGCGAGTCCTATGTTTAGATGGAAGATCGTCAAATTTGGACACAATTCCGTAAGGATTTTATGAACCTTATCGAGAACAGTTGAATCTGCTTCCTTTGAACTGCAGCCACTTGTGATGTCCAAGGATTTCAAATGATGCCCATATTTCTCCAATAGTTTCATGAACTTGGGCTCTTGAAGCCATTCCTTGTGTACCGTCCAATTCACAAATGATTGGGGACTTTCACATCCTGAGAGCATAGAATTGAATCGGTTAAGCCTTTTTTGAGAAGTGTCTTCAGTTATCGTTTTTTTCGTCTGTCGTTTTCGTGTTTTGACACCTTGGTCTTCTGAAAAATCCCAAGTGAGTTTGACTGAGATTCGTTTACCAATTACTTTTTGAGCTTCTTCATTCCAAGATTTTGATACGAAGCGGGCTGTCTCTTTCAAAGATTTTGTGTCCATGTAGCTAAACAAATGCTCCAGAACCTTAAAAAATATTTTTATTTTATGACTTGAAAAAAAAACAATAAAAATAATTAATAGAAATAATTAAACAATTTGTCTTACATCGGGATATAACTCTGGTGTTTCCGGGCTGCTTTCTTCTTCTTTCTGTTGAGATTCCTTAGGTTCGTCCTAATTGATTTAATCAATCCAAATTAATTAAGACTGAACTTAAAGGTTTTTAAATGTTAAAACCTTTTATTTAAATTTAATGTGATTATTTACCATTTCTGCTGCTGTTGTTTTGTTCAAAGCTCTCTGCCCCCTTTGACCCCGCGCGGACTTGACTGGCTTGACATCTGTTCCTTCCCCTGGCTTTCCTATAGTTGATCTAGTTTGTCGCCGCATTCTCCTTCACCGTTCTTTACTATTATTTAAAAAGAAGCAAGTTTATTTTTTGTACAATCAACCAAATCTTAAAAACATTTAGACTTTTGTCATTAAATGATAAAACTTGTGATAAATAATATAATTATTAAAAATAATGATGAAATTACCTCCAAGAAATAATTGAAGCTAATAATATACTGAAATAGTTTAATAAATAATGCACAATTATTTATTAACTACAAATTAAATAAAAAAAATTGTTTACTTTTTTTTTTTTTACCAGACTCCCGCTCATGCTGATTTAAAAACTAAAACTTTCTATGCTACAATTTATCTCAAAAGTAAAAAAATGTAGAATTGAAAAACAAATAAATATTATGGTTCTGAATTTGGATTTACAATTATTATTATTTATTTCTTTTAAAAATATATATTGAAATATAAAATAACTAAAATTAGAGGTTAAATATGTATCAACTGATATAGTTTGGTTAGCTTCAAAACCTTATTAGGTACAATAAAAATAATTTACTATTTTTTTAAGTACATTTTAAAGCTTTTATTTAGTTAGTCTTATTAAATGTTGGTGCAATTACTAGTTAGTATGAAATTGGTTGTAAGCCAATTTAAAGAATACTTGATGGAAAAACTGACAATGGACACTCATTAGGTGACACCAAAGATTTGCAATCTAATTAGTATAAATAGACTAATTCGACTATGCTGATT
>JAQGBQ010000318.1:0-25667 GCA_034698485.1 Vertagopus arboreus | reverse complement strand
TTGGGCTTACTCGCCGAGGTCTATAAATAACATGGAACATAAATCAATTTTTTCATCGAAACTTATCGAAACTCATCAATTTTTTTGTTAGTTTAGATTTAAATTTTAAGACGAATTCAAAGAGCCCAGGCTCATAAAAATATGAGTAGAAATGAAGGAGTAGTGGGCTTTCTTGTGTGAGCCATATAAGCTATATAAGCCGTGCCCTGTAAGCCCTATATCCCTTTGAGCATACCCTCACGGCTTTTTGAGATTTAATAGTATGATACGCTCACCCAGCATGCTTGTGGTTTGTGGAAATTTAGTTTTTTTTAAATGAAGGCTCCAAGTACACAATTGGTACGTTATTACAGAAATACACGTTGAATAAACAGTGAAAGAATTAATTGTTTCTATGCTGTTTTGTTAAATATACAATTTCATATCCCATACTAAGTGTAAACTGTAATACTGAATTAAACAAATGTTGTAATTGAATATTTTTTTGGTATTTAAATAACAGACCTTGGTACCGTTTCTCATGTTGAATCATGACATTAAAGATGGCAACAACTTCTTGGAGCCTTTCGCTATTTCCATGGTTCATCCTCAAGACAGCACAACCAGAAAACGGCAAGAAGAAGTAAAGCGCACTCATGATTTCAAACATTGCCAGACGATTTGATATATTCAGAAGACCGATTGCTGAAACCGCCAAATACAGATAACCCGCTAGAGAAAAGAAATAAAAAACTCTAGTATACGCAGGGTCCTTAATAATCACCAAAATCTGATGTTCTGAATCCCATTTAAGCGGAATGCCGTACAACTTGAGACCAAGTTTCAGCTGCCACAAAAATGGAGCCCAATGATTTTTAAACATTTTTGGGATTTTTAATGCTAACAAGGAGAAGGGGCTTGATGGAATGAAAATTATTTTCGTACATAGTAAACAAGAACGTTTTATAATTTCCTACAATAATATGTTTTTAACATTTCCTTAGGACAACATTTATTGTTCACCTTGAATTGTACTTGAGAAAGTTCAATGTTGAAGTTGTGTTTTCCAATAGGATTTAGTGTGATTTGATGTAATTAAAGTTAAATTTTCGACAAACGTTAAACGAATAACATCAAAATTTAATAAAAAGAAGAAGAGAGTGAAATAAGTGTTTCAAGATTTTTCTTTGTATGATTTGACATTAAAATGCCAAGAAATTGTAATTTATGGCATTTTCGAAAACTATTAATTCCCAATAAATCCCAGTATAAAATCCCATTTGGAAAGACCGTGTCGGAACAATTAAGTGTGTTCGTTGATGACCGGATGTTATTAAAATAAGGCAGTTAAAGGCAGTCATTATTAGGATTAATTGATTAATATTCTTACTCATTAAGAACATAATTATTGCTGTAGATTTGATACAATAGCAAAGTTTAATTTAAATCGATCAAATAAAAGGTGTCGATCGACTCTTGAGTCTTTCATGTAGCTTAAACTTATATGTATGACGCTTTAATTGGTTTTATGAATGTAAAGAACAACAAATTCTGTTTTATAATTCTAATTGCAGCGTAAAACAAATAAACAAAATGCTTATCATTTTTCGCCAGAATTTTTTATTGACTAATAATATTCACACATTTCTTGTGTAGAAAATTAATGTAAAAATTATAAAAAATGCGGGTTTAAATTTTAACAATACTTTGATTTATAAGTTGTCTTAATCTAGATAATGATGTCTCATATAATTGTAGACTGGACCATTTTACGAATCATTCGTTTAAATGTAATATCTGTATATATTTATTTATTTTTTTTTAAAAAAAGGAGAATTTATTTTATAAAACTACATTTCATTAGCTCAATTTGGGTATGTACTACTCAATTGATCATTCTGGATAAACGAGAAAATTGGGGTTAGAGACAAAAAGTTTCAACGCATTTTGGAATGAAATTTCTAATAAAGTCTTGATTTTGAATTATGAGACATAATTAGTTCCAGTGGGCTTATTAAATGTTCAAAAGATGCATTTTTATTATAGTTCTAACATTTGTAAAGCAGGCTAGGAATTAAAAATAACAACTTAAAAAAGAAGATATAATGCATATCTCATTTTGGATTCACTGGCTATCGAAGGATAGCTCAGTCTCCTTTTTTTTCCGGCGGCACTCTGCAAACTAATTAAAGAAAACAAAAGTTACCTTCATGGAAAAATATTGTGTTTTTTCGGCCCAGTCTAGAACTATATGGGGCATCCTTTATTTACAATTAGTTACAATAAAAAAATACCATTTAAGTTTTAATAGCTTAAAATAAGCCATCAAATTCCAATTTTTAATCCAAGTTTTCTCAATGATAAAAACTATGATACACGTAATCATAAAAGCTCCATACATTACGTAAACAGATAATAAATTCCAAAAAGAAATAAAATCATTGGTCGAACGGCACAACGTGTCGACTTCTTTCTAGATCAAGGATAAATGTATACATAGTTTTCCAAAAAGTTTTCAATCCGGATTCAGTAAGCCTCTGCATATTTTGCTTAAACGCATCTCTTAAATGAACATAAAAGATCCAATAAGTCATCGTAGTGCTGTACCGTTCTTTAACTTGAAAACAGGTATGATTTGCAAATGAATTTTGCATCGTTTTGGTAAATTCCATAGAATCGCTGCTAATTCTTTTGTCATAAATTGCAAATTTTGCCTTAGTACTATTATAAATAGAAACAATTTGCTTTCTATACATAACATTTCTATATTTAATTATAACCGACTCGTAAATTTTATCCAACACACCATTTCTTTCAAAATCCGGTTTCATAAAATCAACACCTGTTCGGTAGTCATCTTGATACAGGATTTTATACTTAGCATTGATAAGTTCACTGAGATTTTTAAGTGGAATTATTTTACTTGGTGATATAAGACTTGAGGTAAAAAATGTTTCGTAATTTGAACTTAATGTTAGAATTACGGTAAGATAAAAGACATTACCAATAACTTGATTTCGATTGGTACAACATGGCTGCCCAAATATCATAGAGACAATGTAGATGGCATTTAAAACTATATCATTTGCACTTTGCTTTCGATTTTTGATACAAATAAATGCAAAAATTGTCCCACAAGTTACACCAAGAGATACCCAAATTGAAGTATCAAATGCCGTTGACCAAATATTAAAACTTATTACTTCAGACCTTATTTTAGGATCACATTGAATTATTCGATGACTTCGTTCTCCAAGAGGGTGTAAAGCATTATAGTCTACACTGAAACACTTTGGACATGGCATGTTGTGCACTATACGACCATACGCGTAATTATTTATTCCGTTAAATTGGTATCTTGCTGAGATATTTAGAGAGTTTGTAAGTGATTCCATTGTCATTTTAATTTCATTACACATAAAATGCCAATAGTACACCAAACAGTATTTTAATGAGCCATGATCTTTATTGTAGTAGAGTGGGATTTGAATCTCGCGCCACAGTTTATTCAGTGCTAAAGTATTAACATTTAATAATGGCAAACTTTCTTTTACTTTAAAATAAGATTGTTTGCAATAAGGACATAAAAATATCCATTCGTCTTTATGATCTGAAGTAACAACCCAGAAAATTCTAGACGATATTTTGTAAAATAAATTGGTTAAACCTCCAGGCAATTTCAGAGCTATTATGACATAGATTGATTGATCATTTGTCAAATGAATGTAACTGCTATCGTGTAAAAAATAGTGCAGTTGTACTATATCATCGGTCACTTGGATGATTAGATTGATGGTACAAATCTCATATACGGATAAACTAGACTCAATTTTTCTGGTATTGTTTGAATCAAATATTGTCCACTTTTGAACTGTATTTTGATTGAGATGAATAACTTTTTCTGTCAGTTTTATTGAATCTATGTCGTCGCCGAATCGTTTTATGTGGACGACGCAGTTTTTAAATTGAGATAAATCCACACCTAGAGTTGTGCTAAATATTGTATTTAGAATTAAAAACAATTTAAACCTTACAGCCATATTGAAGTTTTGGATGTAGTTTTAGTATTTTTGAATACTTTTGAATTCGAAATACAAATAAGTCTGAGCTATTTATCAGCAAATGAAATATAGTGACGTGTCACAAATTAAAACCACGTAAGATATTTTGGAATGGATGTGAGTAATTTTATAATTTTGTTTTTTTCTCAATATTTTGCTGAAAGAATTTATTTAATTGTTTTAAAGACGTTGAAAACAGGATGTTCGTGCTTGAAATTATTTCCTTCGCAAGAGTTTTATCTCAACAACTGTATGAAATATATTATCTTTTGCTTTCTTTCCTATGCCTTAATATTTCTCAAACACGCCGGAATTAATTTAGCATAAAGTAGAAGGATATTTAGTTCATGGTATCTTTTGTTGTGCATAATTGATTATTAACTAAAGGATGTGAGTAATTTTTGTTTTATCGATTTGCCGAAATATGAATTAAATTTTGAAGGAAAAATATTTGCCACGTATGTTAGTAACTTTTAGCCTGAACCTGTTAAAGCTAGGCAACCACTTTAACCGACTCTTATTTTGAATTTTATTTGAACAATAGTATATGAACAGAATATTGCTATTGTAAAATTCAGACAATCTTTTAGATTAAACTTTAAAGTAGTTCTAATACTCCACTATGGAAATAATTTTTTGCTACAGGAAATCTGTGTATACTTTGTTTTACTTGTTAATTACACCGCTATGTGCAAGCTTCTTTAAATCGGTAGAAATCGAAACAATATCTTCGGTAGAAGTTACACGAGTTATAAATAACATCGAGAAATGTCACGTTCACTTGATTTATGATGAATTGAATTTAAAACCGGTTGACACTAACTCAATAACAATTCAGAAGTTATCTTCTGCAAATACATCTTTCAAAAGTAATGAGCAACAAAGACAATTGAACAATGGTTTAAGTTTGAATCCTACGAAAACAAAAGGAATAAGTTGCATTTACGTCGTAATATATTTGGCAACTGCAATTTCTGAACATCAAGTTGTAAACACCGTTAAAGACACTATGGAAAAAGCACAAAAAACTCTGCTTACAAATGGTAACGATTTATCTCCAATGTACATCAGACTTGCAGTTAAAGACCGTTATTATCTATTAATTACTTCAATTACCAATCAAAAGTTTGAGGTTTTAGTCCAAGATATTTTCAAAATTCATGTACGAAGCCCTTTGTACATTGGTTTACATGTTTTGAGCCAAAACCAGACTGATTTCTATTACATCTGTGTATACTGTGGCGTAAACCCAAAAGTAATACCAACGAGATCCAATTCAATTGTAAACATTTCCGAGTTTAAGACCCTTATACAAATTACAAGTGCTAAGCAGTGGATTGTAGGTGCTGTGAGCATTTCAACAGTTAAAAAAATTGGTCAATTGAATCCCTTTAGATTATCAGAAAAAACATCCAAATCTACATTAGATTTATACATCTTGAGTACAATGATCAACAATTCGAATTCAACTATTGATAACTGCAGATCTTTTTCACCCAAAGGGTGTCCTACATCAATAAATTTTATGTTGCGCCCTTCAATCCAATATGGGAATGACATAAGTAAATTTTACGGTTCTAATTGGAACCCTAAACAAGTCGTCGTTCATAAAATAGTTGATTATAAATTCTTAACTTGTTTTGCAATCAAGGAATTAAGTTTTTATTTTTATGTTAGTCCATTCCAACCAGAGCTTTGGATGACTCTAATTCCATCTATGTTTATTATGGCAATGCTACTACATCTTTATGTTAAAAAAGTCCTCAAGATGGAGTTGCCATTTTCGTCATATTTCTTTGTTTTGTCAACACTAGTAGAAGAAAGTTATCCCATTCCTAAGAGTCTATGGGGTAATGTTAGATTCAGATTTGTCGTAGTAATTTGGAGCTTAATGTCCGTCGTTCTTACAAATGGCTATATAGGGCTTGCCATTACTGGATTGACTTCTCCAATTCCGTTTAGAAGCGTTGAGACTTTTACTGATTTGACTGAGGATATGGCCTGTGACCCTTATGCAACGTGTAATCGCAGGCTTTGGTGGGATATGAATATATCTTTGTTTACTCCTGACCCTCAGACTGTGAATAGAAAATCATCAAGTTTTCTTGAAGGATTCAGGTAAGGATCAAAATGCGTTATACTAAGATTAACAAGTCGTAAACAAAACATATTTTGTAAACTTGTTTATGAACGCGGTTACAACATTTAAAAAAAATTATTTAGGGTATTATTGTAGTCAGTTACGTTTCGAAAAATGCAGCAAGTTACCCTCAAGGTGTCTGGTTACATTTTTAAGACAAAAAACGTAGTATGATAATACCCATTATTTTGAAGAAAAACTACTCCAAGCAGCTATGAAGGGCCCGTTCTTAACGTTAAATTAATTTTTCTCCAAAATCTGATTGTTTTATTTACCAAATTTAATGGTTCAGAGTTACTTTTGTAAAAACCCGCAATGGTAATCCATAACTAACACCCGACTTACTCTGTTTCTATTGACAATAAAATATTATCGTTTGAAAAATGTAATTTTACTTTTCGTCAACGAGTAAGTTCGCAAAATATGGTAAATTTAGGACAATTTTCCATAGCAACCCCCTTGGGTCTGCCCGCACGGGTCAACACTTGGACCGATTTAACCCATCAAAGTTAGCCTCAGTTTTAAATCAAAGAACGTGTGTGCAAAATTTGACGGCGGTGGGTTAACCCTGTCGGCCGTTATCGGTATCACAGACAGACAGGCGGAACGACGGCCAGACAAAGGTAACCATATAAGCCGTTAAAGAACGGGCTAAAAAGTTAAAAGTAAAACATAAGCATGGCTGAAGAATTTGGATTATGTTCAAAAGATTTTTGAATTTACCAATGTTTTTACCAAATGATTGAACGCAGAATAATGGCTGAACCATTATCCATTTATTTTTTTTTATTGCTACACAGAATCCTTTCTTCAGAAGAAAAAACGGCTTTTACTGGACCATCAGATATATACCCCGACTGCAAATACACATTCGGATTTGCGCTGTGCTCTATGGCTGACAATCACCTTTTTGAAATAGAAGCCCGGATCAAATCCCACGGATTTAAAGACCCGGATGTATTTCTAAACTTCCAAAGTACCGAAGAAGCTATTTCATATAGATTAATCAATCCACCTCAAGTATTTCCTCCGAAATATCTAAATCTTTTATCAAGTAGAATCAATAAAGTTAAATCCGCTATTGAAAAAGAGCTTGTGGAATGTGAGAAAATAGTTTATATAGACCACTCTAAAGTGATTTGGCGGGAATTTAAATACCTAACTAAACATTATCCTAGTATTGATTTTACAGTTAGTAAAGAAACACTTTTTTCTACACTTTACGGTTGGACGTTTAGTCTCCGTGGCGATCCGAGTTTGGCTAACAATTTAAAATATTTGATTTCAGCTGGGATTTATGATAAGCTTGAGGAATATTTTAGTTTACAAGAGTTTAAATTAAGATTAAATTTTACTCTGAATGAAACTTCATATCACGGTGAGTTTTTACATGTGAAACCATTGCATTTAGAGGGTACAGTTCAAACTGTATTTATAATCTACTCAGTTTTAATTGTATTAGCACTTAGTTTTATATTTGTAGAGATTAGTCTTAGTTCCTTTCCAAGGCTAGAGTATGAAATTATTAGATGTTACTTAATTATTCGAGTTGCTTTAATTAAATTTAGTCAACCGTAATATTACAAATTAAAAAATAATATTAAGTACTAATTATGTAAATATATATATAAATCATAATAAAACATTAAATATGCTAAATGCAAAATTTTTACAATAGTAAAACCTAAATTGTTGCGAAGTTCGTTTGTATTTATTTTATCTGCATGATATTGGTAGAAAATTACTAGTAAAGCAACGTTTAATTTGATTAAATGTCCCTAAAGTTGTTTGCGACATCCCTTTATGGTAAATTCTTCAACAGATGAACAGATTCAACAACATCGGTAACCATATAATTATAGGACGACGAAAAGGAAGGTCCGGTACACCCGGTTTCTATCTTGAAAAAGTATTTTGGATTTATTTAGTTATGAAAAATACATTAAATGACAGACAATTATTTCTGCCATCCTCCTGAGTCGAGTTGTAATCTAGTTTTTTTTTTCAAATTACATGCATCAAAAAGGCCGTAGAATCATATATTTTTTTCGTTACCAGTTTCGGGAATGGAGACATTTTTATAATTAAATGCGAATATTTGTTCTGCCCAATTTAAAGTTAATCACATATTTAAACAGTATATTCAGTTTTCTTTTAAATATCAGACAATTTCGTATAAAATATAAATTCCAATTGTAGATAAAATATTTTGGTCAATCTTCTTTTATTTCGATTACGCACAAAAACACGCAAACGGCATAACGCAAAACTCAGTTGGAAAAAAATATTGTCTTTCAACATTTTTTTAAACAATGTATACAAATCTGTTTTTCAAAGTGGTTAATTACATTTGCAAATCGACTTGTTTGTTTGGATCTAGTTGTATAAAATTTGATTTAAAATCTGGGACATTTTACTGTACCGATAAGTCTATAAAAAAGCTTTTTATTTCTATACTAATATTCGTGAATATTCTCACTTTCTGGGTTTATAGGACTGCAGAATTGTTTTTCTATCAAGGTGGAAATGCTAACAAGTATTTTCACATGTGTTATGCATTTACTTTTGTGGCTATAATGGAAACTGGCACTTTATTTTTCGTTTTATGGAAGCATGTTGAAATTACATGCATTCTGAACCAAGTTACGCGATACCTCAAAAAATTTCAACGTAAGATTTTTAAACGACCTGTACTAAAAAAGAAATAAAATAATAATAAAGATCATTGATTTAAACAGTCCTTACTCAAATTGACTATCTGCGTAGAAATCAGTTTGTTTTATGATTGAAGTATAATGAAACACCAAATTGATTGTGCAAGATGACCCAGTGGTTGCAGCGTTGGACTCACATTCTTGAGTGTATAGTTCGAATCCCATAGACTGAAAAAACTTGTTTTTTTAAATTGCATAATTTTTTTAAAATGATTTTATTTAGCTATTTGCTGCGTTAAAATCATTTGAAAAATTTGATTCAGTCAAAAAAGAAGCTAATTGGGATTTAAACAACACACACAAGAATATGAGTCCTAGGACGTTTCATGATACTTGATTCATTAAAACTGACAAACTGGTTTCCACGTAGGTAGTAAATTTGAGTAAGGACTCTATGACTTTATGATTAAAATTATTAGACGCTTGGATGTTAAAATATGATCCGAATAAAGGAAGGACTAGCAGATTTCTGGACATTGTGCTAATTTCGATTGGAGTATTTTCTGCTATATCGCCTTATGGAAACACAGTTCAGTATTTGATGTTTTCTGACACGCCGATTTTCCTGCCGACATTGCTTCCAAAAGAATGGGCGACATGTCCTTTGGTTTATTGGTCATATGCAGTATTTGTTACTTCATACACTTACACTACATGGTATACAATATATGCTTGTTTGAGCTATGCGTACATATATTTTCGTAAGTTCACAAATTTCAAACTCAAATTTTTAAATATGAAACATCACGCTTACGTCTTGAACACGGTTCATAACAATTTATTTAGCTTAAATTGTTTTTAAAAACAGTAAAGCTGCGATGAAATTTAATTGGTTAATGTACAAACCAATCGAAATTGGTCATTATATTTAAATTCTTGAATCAAAACGTTTTAATTTTTATTCCAGTGTCTGTCCATTTCTTGATAAAAACTGAATTTTGTGCAAATCGAGGTCGAGGCTATTTAACAAAATCGAGCTTAAGGTCGGCAGAATTCCTACCCCGTGAATACAGATGTGTACAATTATTACATCAGCAAATGATGGATATCGCAACCATTTATCTCTTGACTTTTCAAGGATTGTTTGGTCAATTCATCCTATTCTGCAATTATTCTGCTATAGTCAACTGGGATTTATTAAATACACCCAGCAAGGTAAGAATTAACTTTGTTTCCATTTTCAGTTTGAACCAAAATTCTTTCCTAATTTATAAAATGATAATTTTTTTTGTGCAGGTACTCCTTTGTACATGGTCTTTTGTTGCTCAAATAATCTGGATCGTCCAACTAGAAATGTCTGGCCGTATTAATGAAGATTCTAAACGAACATTAAGATCATGGAAGTATCTGACATATGAGTCAAATTTAAATAAGAAAATATTAAATAAATTCAAAAAAAGTTGCCGCCCTCTAGTGGTTGGAAAAAACGGAGTTTATACAATCAAACGGATTTCCGTTTTAAAATTTGTACGATCAGTAGTGAAAGGAACGTTTAATTCGGTTGTATTAGGACAGAAAACGAATTCAACCACCTCTGTTAATATATTTTAGACAATTTTCAACAAGTATGGAGTTATCTACTAACTTAATCTTAGATTATTTATACTTTAAATATGGTTATCTTTAATTTTTATATGTTCATTGTGTTCAGTGGAAAAGCCTGGCGCATACGGTAATGCTAAATAAATCTGCCCCACAGACGTCACAAACCATGTGATATAGTTCATGCGCCCGTTCACATGGGGCAAATCAACTTTTTATTTTTATTCCAAAACAAAAAGCTGCTTTGCCGCTTGTGAACGGTAACATGGTTTGTGACGTCTGTGGGGCTAATTTATTTAGTATTACCGTATACCCCCGGCTTTTCCAGTGATTGTGTTCATGTCCTGTTCATAGTACATATGTAACTTTTTGAATTGCTGGAATGAAAAATGCTAAATTTATAGATCAATTTCAACCACCACCGGTCAACTACTTTCTAACATAAATGTTATCTCTACTTAATAATAAACTGTTCAACGCTTCGCGAAGGGGTGAAACCCACCGTTTATATCCGTCTGTTCGCGGTTAATTGGTTCACGGGGTCAGCGGGGTGGTCAAATATCGTTTTTCGTGAATGTCGTTATCGGAGGAACGATTTTGCACGAAAATCTCATTTTGCCCCCGCCACGCCTTCGGGGGCACGGGAAAATTGTTTGAGTTCTTCATATGAATAGCTTCGTAATGATGTATCACTTGCTTGATGTTGCCATCTAAAATTTCGTGACCTTTGGCCACCTCCCGGGGGTGTGACTGATTTTGCCCATCTTCGACCTCGTCCGTCTCCGAAAATTCATAAACCGATATCCGAAAACAGAATTCGAAAAAGTTGATTCATTCGAGAGCTAGAGCACGAACAGACCGACAGATAGAGCGTTCCCATAAAGGGGTTCCACTCGTGTTTTTAAGTCAATCAGTAACATCGTAAATTCAAATCGAGCTAAAATTTAATTGTACATACTTTTGAAAATTCGCGAACACGAAGGAATTTTTTTAAAACTCAGTATAATAAAATTGAATCTTACAATCAGAAGAGAATGAGTTGATAATTTATTGTAATAATTGTAAACCCAATTGGTTAAAAGTACTGAATTAGTGAACAGAAAAACATAAACTAGCAATTTAAGTTTAAACCTAGGTATTAGGTCAGCAGTACATATAAAAGCGATTTATTATCTTAATTAAACCACGTAGATTTATTTACTGAAAAAAAATGACAGGAAATTTTTTTGCTGATTTTAAACTTAGATTTTTTTTAAATTGCACATAATATACAAAACATAATATCACGGTTTTCTTTGCCAATACACATTTTTTTGGTTAGAGACATAACTGAATATTGCGTTGTCCAATTTAAACTTAATCAAATATTTAAAAAGGTTTCAGCCCTGGGTCTATTAAACTATATTCGAAAGCACAGGTCCAACATCTATTCAGTAAAAATATTGAACCCCAATTGTAGATTAAATAGTTTGTATCGATTTTTATTTTTTTTTATAGTTTGTAACACAAACTGAAAGAGTTAGACAGAATCATTCAAAGCTCGATTGGACAAGCCTTTGTCAAAAAATTGTAGTATACTCCTTACAATGTATACAGATTTGTTTTTCAAGTTGGTTAATTTTATCTTCAATTCTTCTTGTCTCTTCGGCTCTAGTTGTATAAAGTACGATTTAAAAAATCAGCTCTTTTACTGCACAAAATCGTCTAAAAAAAGGCTTTTTATCTGGATATTGATATTCGTTGATATTGTGACATTTTGGGTTTACCGGACTACAGAATTGTTTTTCTATCATGGTGGAAATGCTAACGAATATTTTCATATTTCTTATGCATTTACATTTATCGCTACAATGGAAACTGGCAGTTTGTGCTTCATTTTATGGAAGCATGACGATTTTACATGTGCTATGAACCAAGTTACTAGATACCTCATAACCTTTCAACGTAAGTTTTAAAAAATCGCTACAAAAAAGAAATACATCAATGTTTTTAATTAAGAATAGGATACACTAACTCGTGAAATAACTCGCCCGCGAAACACACCAAGTCATTTTTACAGAGTTTAAACTAGTTTGAAGCAATAACTTGTATTGTTTATTCCTCAAATCATCAAAAATAATCGGGTTACCTTTAAAATAATTTTTTAAATTAACAGACAATTGGATGCCAGAATATAATCCGAATAAAGAACAGAACAGCATAATTTTGGACGCCTTTCTCATTTTGATGGGGATTTTTTTTGCCTTTGCGCCATACGGTAACACAATTCACTACTTGATGTTTTCCGACACACCGATTTTCCTGCCGACATTGCTTCCAAAAGAATGGGCGACATCTCCTTTGGTTTATTGGTCTTATGCAGTATTCGTTACGTTATACACTTACACTCCATGGCAGACAATTTTCAGCATGTTGAGTTATACATGGATATATTTCAGTAAGTTTACAGATTAGATAAAAAAATAAATTAAGAACAGAATTCTCCTAAGCAAGCATCGCGATTTGTGTTTTTTGGTTTGGATGCTTTTCTGCTTGGCGTCCAAAATATTCATAAAATGAGGCGAACTGATTACTAACGTCTATGATATCAACTACAAATAGTTTGATATTGAAACTGTACTAACAAACCCAAAACGAATCCATGTTCTTCCAGCTGTAATAATAACTCCAGTTTCTAAAAACTAGAAAAACATATTCAAGTTTAATTATGATTAATTTAAATCTAAATTTATAAGCACACTTGAACAGTTTGACAATCGATCTTATACGGATCCCACTATGACCGCCCATCGGTTGATTCGATTCTAAGTTAGGATAGGATCGGAATAGGATCGAGGTTTTCCATCCGATGAATCCGATCCCATAGTGTTCAAGTGTGGTTAAAAGCACAATTTTTTTTATATACCGGAGCAGTCGTTTCAGAGTTCCCCATCCATAAAATTGTAAGAAACCCCACCAAGAAAAAAACCTTGCTTATTGCTTATTTAGGGAAGGCTGATAAAAACTGTTATTGGCTCAATATCTCACAAAATGGCCTTAAAAATTGGGCGATGGACGAAATCACAAAATTTGTAATATTATTTCAATGCATTTTAAAATATACGTTTCTATTGTTGTTCTAGTGTCCGTTCATTTCTTGATCAAGACCGAATTTTGTGTGACAAGTGGCGGCAGTTATTTAACAAAATCGAGCTTACGGTCTGCAGAATTTTTACCTCGTGAATACAGATGTTTGCAATTATTGCACCAACAAATGATGGATATCGGAGCTATTTATCTCCTGACTTTACAAGGACTATTCAGTCAGTTCATTCTTTTCTGCAACTATTCGGCTATCGTCAACTGGAATATATTAAACACGCCTAGCAAGGTATTCAAATTGTGTCTATTTAAATAATAGTGACAAATTGTTTCTAAAACAAGTATTTTTAACCTTCGTTTAAACTTCTAAAATCATCATTGTATTTTTTGTACAGATGCTGCTTTGCACATGGTCCTTAGTTAGTCAAACAATCTGGATCGTACTTCTAGAGATGTCTGGCCGAATTAACGAAGATTCTAAAAGAACATTAAGATCATGGAAATATCTGACATACGAATCAAATTTAAATAGGAAAATTTTAAATAAATTCAAAAAAAGTTGCCGCCCATTAATTATTGGGAAAAATGGAGTTTTTACCATCAAACGCCTATCTGTTCTAAAATTCGTACAGGGAATAGTTAAAAGCACATTCAGAGCAGTTCTACTTGGACAGAATGAGAATTAAAATAAATGATACAATATCGATCTCAGTTAAAATTATGGAATATTTGCACAGAATACAGACTATTTTGACCTTTGTGAACTATCTTCGTATTGTACGAATATTTTTAATTTTAGTCATTCACAGGGATTAAAACCTTACAATGTAATACAGATAAGTTACTTATTTGACGTAATTATTTACCGTATTTTATTTGTTCATTTCTTCTTAAAAAATATTAAAATGTATATCTAAGGTATATGTATTGTTAACCCTCTATTAAAAAAAATTAGAACAGCAGTAGAGCATATTGAATATATTTACAAGCGTTCAAATATCGTTAAAATCCTAGTTAAAATACGCCAATTGAAAATGAGTTTACTGCCCACTTTTATTCAGAACAATAATAATTTAACATGTTTATAGAAAGTGTAACTGTAATTGTGTAATCAATGATTGCTCCATAAAATGTGATTTTAGTATTTGTAGCCATCGGGAGTAAATTGAAATTTCCACAGCTATAATACACTTCTAAAGGTCTTAAAGCTTTGATGCTCCTTGAAATATACTTTCTACCCTGGAAACGACATTTGGCAAGAGACGATTTTAAAACCTGTAAAAGTTCTTCAGAAATTTCTCTGGATTTGATATAAAAAATCAAGCAATTATATGCCAAAAAAGGAACCATTATTGAAGTGGCAATGAAGCAACTATACAAAGGTAATGGGATCACATTATACAATCGAATAACTGCAAAGTTTGATACAACAACAATAAAAAATGTGGCAACTAAACCAATTACAATATTGTTTCCGGTCAGTTTGGAGACACACCTTACATTAATTTGTAGTCGGGTATACATGTTAAAATAAAATTCCGATTTATAATCACAACCTTTTCTCATTTCTGAAATAATGACATCAATATACTCGCAAAACATTTCATACCGTAGGAAATTCATGACTAAAACGTCAAATAAAATGAGCCTAGCACCTTCCATACATGCGAATAACATTGCCAAAAATCTGATTAAAAAGAATACAGGGTGCTCTAAAAACTCATTGGGTAGATTCAACATTGATTGAAATGATTTGCAGAAATTATAGATGGCGTCGAATTTCCAGAAGACAGCAAACATGGCTAATAGTACAGCAATAAAAGCATAACTCACTATTATTAACTGTAAAATGGACTTCTTGATCGATGCTGTCCTTGATCCTAAAAACAATTTTAAAAAATACACAAATTATCAGCTTTAAAATTGTATGTTTGGGTCGTTGGTCAACATAACGAACCATAATTAAAATAATCCAATAACCAATAACTGGAGGCTCTAGCTTAAAACCAATCAGTCGAACATTCTAATCTATTTTCAACTATTCAATTACTCGTTAAAAATCGAATTAAAATTTGCAAAGCTATTTATTGTAATATACAAATTAAAAAACAATTCTTATTCTTACGTTTTAGTCGTTTTTTATTAATTCGTTTGGTCAGTTTTAGAAGAATGTTGAGTTGATCTGTTACATCATTGTACACCGTTATAAATTCGTTTCTACTAATTCCTACACCAATGACGATACACAAGCTAAATAAGCCCAAAACAGCTGTAAAAATAAAAGCAATTATAGCTACAATCGATATAGTTCCTTTCTCATTACCACAGTACAACAATTTTACCAATGGAGCCAATCCAAAAAATATTAACACGGAATAAAGGGCAGTAGTTCCAAATTGCCAGAAAAATACGTATTTACTTCTCGAATTTCGCTCAAGTCTTTTACTTTTTGAGTCCAGAAGTAAAGGAAGTGGCCAAATGCATTTGTAAACTTTGTTGTATAATGGAATCACTTCCCAAATTGTTTCTGCGTTCATTTTGAATCGCTTTTACTCTATTTTATTTTAAAATATTCAATTTCTAAAACTTTAAAATGTTTTTTAAGTTTTTAGCTTTACAGCCTGTATTTGCATAGATATGAGGTACATTTAAAAGTTCTTAGACAGATATTTTTTATAACCTAAACCTACCAGTCTATAGACCTAAAACAACTTAAAACAACAAAATGCTTGGTTGTAAAGGAATTGATAAAGTATGTGAGATTTAAAAGTCTATGACCTTAATCTGAAGTTTAAATTAATTATTAAGAATCCAATTTGGTTTACTAACAAATAGTTAATGAATTCTAACTGTATATATATGTACAGTTGAAGTTGGATAAAGAAAATTTCATATTATATAGGTGATTGACTAAGGTAAATAAATTAAAATTTCAACTTAAAAATTTTGTGATTTCAGATTTTATTTTACCAAATTATTAACAACTAAAAACTAGATGATAAAAATTTGAATGAATACAAATTAGGGTTAAATAAATACTTATAAACGTTTCATAGGTTTTCAGATTATGTCTATTTCATTAAAATAAAGAATTTAATTTATTTGACTATATATGAGTAGCAACAGATTTGGTGCAACTTTTAAAAAAATATAAATTCAGTGATTGAACTATATTTGGCGTAGACTGTATTCGTTTAAATTAAGAATAAATAATTATATTTTGATTTAATCAAGTTTTAATTTCCGTTGAAGGAATTGTTGCTTAAAATCAATTAAGTCTCTTTAAAAACCATTTAATTTACCTAACATGATTTTATGATTATTTCTAAATTAAAAAGAAGTTCCCATCATAAGTATGTAATAACAATATTAAATTCGTAAGCCCATTTTTTTGGGATTTCTACATTTCGATCTAACAATTACTTGAATATATGTATCCATTTAGACCTCTGAGAAACGAATATTATAAATTGTTTAATTGTATTGTATGAATGTTTTTAATTCGCCATTTTTAGGTTCTTTTTTGCAATTAAATAATTTGCAAGTCTGAATAATTAAATGATTAAACTTTGACCAACGAGGATAAATAAAGTTGTCGTAGATCTGACCTAAGTCAAATACTTTCGTGATTAAAAAAGAACCGTAAAACTGTTTTTGTCATTCGACGAGAAATAATCCAATATTCTATATAATTTCAGAACTAACTGTGTAGTACCATCAAACTAATTAAATTAATTTGCTAACCAAACATAAAAACTTTATTTATGTCGGATTGGCTAAATCGAAAAAAATATCTAATAGAAAATTAATCTACCTTTGGCAAATAAACAAACATCAACAACAAAATATGGAATGTATTATTGGTATCATTTTTTCCGTAAGATTATTTCTAAAAAAAGTAATTTCCTTAGGTAAATATTCCACACCCTACTTACTAATATTTATTTTTCACTTTCCAGTTTGTAAACAGGTTTATGATGATTACCATTAAAAGCAGTGGTTATTTCATAACAAAATGAAACGGTAGGTATATCTTTTATTGCATTGTTTTAATACTCGTTTTGGAACAAACTTGTCAAAACACAGTCTTAAAAACATCAAATATTTATTGTATTATCAGGTCAATATTAAAATTAAAAGAAACATGACGATAGTAAAAGAATCTAATGAAAATTTCTTCATATTTTTGGAAAAGCCCAATAATTTTCAATTTCGGTTAAATGCCTTCAAAAATTTGAAGTTATTCGTCAACTGGGGATTTTACTCTTGTACCTTTCCGTATAAAATTGTTGTTTCTGATAACCAAAAAATAGAATTTCGTTCCAATTGTATTCAGCTGGTAATAGACTTTTATTCCTTATTAAAAGTTAATTTAAATAAAAACGTGGACTAAATAATTAAAATATTTACACAGGTGTTCTATGGAATCAATCAATTTTTCACGTTGATGATTTTGATGAAAGTGCTTATAGCTCCAAGGAAGAAGAAAATTAGTGAAGAAGCCAGTCAACTCTATAATTTGGTTACGATGTTCTCCTATATTCCCATTGTTCTCTGGGTATTTTACGTTGCCAACTTTAAATCCAAACTCAAAATGCTTTGTTTGCATTGTTACAAAATATCTGAAGATACTTCCTTTCGAATTGGCAAAGTAAGTACATGATTGATCAATAAATTTATATTACTAAAGGGTGTCCAATAAGTAAAGCCACAAATTTTAATACCACTTTCGACACTTGTAAAAGGGCCTATAATTTGTCTGCTTTCAAATCCATATAAGATTTTATGTGTGAAAAAATACTTTATCTTTTTCCGTTTTTTAAAAAGCAAAATTAAAGGAAAATACGATGAACTATTTGAAAAAATAAATTTTTTATGATACAAAAATTTCACAAAACAAGTTAAGAAAGTTTTTAAATATTAGATAACTAAAATTTTAAATTTAAAGTTAATGAGAAAGTTCGATTCAAGTGGCTTGGAAATAGTTGGAAATTCGACAAAATAACTCTTTAAACTTCAGCGATTAAATTTGGCGAATTTAATTTTAAAAATAACCAAGATCGGTCAAAAATTGACCAGTGGTGCCAAACAAACGTAGTCGCTAAAATTATTAGACTTATATATTGAGAGACTATTTAAATTTCAGAACTCAATTGTTCCTGTATCGATGTGTTTACTGCCTTGGATTTGGATGATTAACGTACTAATCAAAGGAGGACTTCTAGTGGCAAAATACTGTTTAAGCGGAGACAAAGATTTAGGACGGGAGTTATTGACATACTTTGAAGCAGAAACGCCATACTCGATTGAATTTGAACTGGAACAAGGCATTGTTTCTATACTTGTCGTAGTCACTGGATCTATAGCAGTATTGTTGTATGCTGTATACAGCCTTTTTCTCGAGTTTGCTTCTATACTTGCGTATATTTGCTGTTGGATTGTTTTCAAAATTAGTTCTGAGTTTAGTATAATGCTAGAATTAAGTAAGGACGCTACTGTTGATCAGGTCAGTTTATCTAGTTGATTAAATTTTAAAGGACATGGCACGGAGTAAATGGAATTTTTAATTTCCACAGATTTTTTCAACTTTTCTATATGTTGTGCACAATATTAAGGTCATCATTGGTTAGTATTGCGCCGACCCTGTAACTTAACACTATCGACCTATAGAAAGGTTCAAAGGTCCCCAAAATAGTTAAAAATTTTGTTTTAACCCGCACTAATGATGTACCAAAAAATTGAAATTTTGAACTGAAAAACAAATACTTATGTACTTGACCTCTATGACCTAAGGGTAAAGCGCTAGGTGAAAAAACCCGCAAAAAATGTTTTTTTAGTTCCTTTAGCTTGCGCAGATACCGCCACCAGTCCATAAAATAAATCATTAACAATTTTGTGTTATATCATGTGCAAGGTTTTCAGGACTTTTAGACCTTTCTGGAGTCAAGTAAGCGGGTCTGCACAGTGACCTTAATATTGTGCACAACATATATAAAATTGAAAAAATCTGTGGAAATTAAAAATTCCATTTACTCCGTACCATGTCCTTACGGTAGAGTGTTTTAAAAAGCTAGGTTTGGTTGTACTACACCGCGGGTAAAAAAACACAAACTGAAACATTCTAAAACTTGTTGAATAAGCAAATAATAAATAACTGTGTCATTTCAAGTAATACCAGCCGTCTTCACTGTTTAACCTACTTGAATAACATTACAAGCGGGCTAGAGGCATTCTAATACATAATTTCTAGTAGGTTAAAAAGCGACGAGGGCTGGAATTACTTGAATCAAATATGTGCCAGTTTAAAATTTCAACGCATATTTTAGAACGAGAAATTCAAACGAATCACTACACAGTTTTTTTTATTCAATTTAAAATTTTATACCATGTATTAAAAAGTTGACTATTTTTTGCAGATTATTCATGCATATCTAGATATGAGACAGTTTGTTTGGAAAATCAACGAATCTATCGCAGTTTTAAATATTCTAGTGATTTTTTCTTTGTTGGCGGGCTACAGTGGATTCATGACTCGCGTGTTAGATGGCGAAAAAGATTTGTTTACACAAGTACGATTCTTTGTTAATTTCCTTGTTTTTATCGCATCTTACTGCATCGCTGCAGCGGCAAATTCAAAGGTAACTTAAATTAAAAAATCATATGTATATTTAGCTTTAAAATTAATTGGTGTTAGTAGTTTCAGAAATTTGATACATTCTTATTTGAAAATCGGAAACGACCGGATTTCCAAAACAATTGGGAAGTTTCGATCCTTTTGAGTGAAATAAGTCAAAATCCAGTTGGTTTAAAGGCTCAATCCTTTTTAATCTCTTACTCGTTTATAGCAACGGTATGTCCTTAAATAGCTGAACAATTTGTAACATGTATTTTAATATAAAGTTTTGGGTATATTTTTAAACTTCGTTTATAGATTCTTAGCACGTGTCTGACTTATATCATCATTTTTCTTCAGTTTCAGTCAGCACCAAAACAAATCTAAGATAGTTTAAAATTTCTGCAATTCAAGAAAATTATTGTTGTTCAACAGAATATGAACATTGATATTATGATTTTTTTATATCATCAATATCGTTAAAACTTTCGACGGGAAATAATGTTTCTTATTCAATGTATGCATGTTTTGGCAGTCCAAATATATTACTTTGCACATAGCGACTGTTGCCAATTTCTAAAATAGCTGTTGGATATGTATAAATATAAAAAATATCCATTTGCCCTATATTATCTAATACACATTTGTCCAGCTTAAAAAATATGAAACGTAAGATTTTACGCATTTTCTGAAACTGAAGAAGCTTAAAAATTGATGGCGAATTCTACACCTTGATGTGGATTCACACGCATCAAGTTTCTCCTGAATTGTCCAGTTTCAGCGATACATAGAATTACCTTTTGAATAAAAAATGGTGATTGAAAATCAATTACAAATTAAGTTATTTCGATCATTCAAAATAACATCTTTGCCTTGACTTTGGATTACAAGTAAACGGATAAAGCCAAAGCAGGATCAACTTGTTTTACTCAATCTCCAAACTCTTCGGAGCATTCCAATTGGTTTTCTTTAACTGTTTCTGTCATTGTTGAAATCAAACGGGATAACTCTTAGGACTCGAATTTATTTAGAACAGTGTAACGAAATAGCTTTTTTAACAAAATAGTCAGATATACCCTGGGTTTTGAAATTTAACATAATAGTAGCTTAATGTTTTAAAATAATAAATAAAAAGTAAGGTTTTCTAAAAATCCGAATCATGAATTTCAACTGAATCCGAAAATTCCCTGTATCTTGAAAATTTTAATCAAGGTCGCAGATGGTCTGGGATAGTTGGTTCCGTAATCCACGTCTCTTTTGATGGGTTGCATTCATCCGCCAATCGCATTTAATAACTCGAATAACAGCAAATGAAAATTTAAATACATTCTCATACCTTTTATTTTTAAATTGTACATTGTGTTCAGTTTGAATTTTGCAAATATATCTGTACAATACAAATCAGACAGTAAAAAATTATTCTTTGACAATCAACAATTAAAATGGTACCATTTAATTTTAAAACACTTTAATGTATTTCTGCTGGATGTGAGCACATCCGTCATTAATTGTTGATAGTGTCTGTAAACAATATTATTTATAATGTTGAATTTAATTATGTTCGATTATTTGATTAAAAAAATGGTACAAATAAAATCTGTTTACCATAAATAGGAAAAATAGACTAACAGCCTTTACAAAGTGTGCGCATCGTAAACACCAAACATGCAGTCTTCATTCAGGTCTCTTGACTCGGCTTGTGTTTTACTCCAGTCAAAAAGTTCAATTTGGTAAAAATGAAATTGAAGTCCACAGAAAATCAGATAACTGATGTAGTATATCCAAGGTGTAACGTCAGTATTGGGATTGAACCCTTCTGACATGTGCTAAAAATATTAAAATAAATAAATAAAAACAAGTTTCATGATACAAAAAGTAGGGGAATCAAATTAAAATGTTTTCAGAAAATGCCATTTCCGGGAATTAAAAAACTAAACCGTTTTTAATTTTAAAAAACTAAGCTTTTTTAATCGGCAATTTTTTACATATTCATCATAAAACACTCTATTATGATTTGCGGAAACGCTACTTTCAATTTTTTAAACCTTTTTGATACAAGCAATTCAGAAATAAATTATTTACCTTTCCAATAAAGTGGATGAATATAGCAAACATGATATTATACTCCGTGAGTTGAAGGAACCGTTCAGAATCGATCAAAGGCTTTCCTGTATAACAATACAGCCCAAATAGAACCCAAAGTCCAATCGTATTAGTCAACAGAACAAAGACCGACACAGCAAAATCAAAAGGTCTTTCAGGTGGATAATTTTTGTCAGTGTTCCACCAAGTCCAAAACATTTCCCTGAGATTCAACACAATTCGCAATCTTGGTTCAGGTCTTGGTAAGTGATCTACAAAATCGGATTTTAAGTATCAAAATACGAAGAATTTCTTTTATAAAAAACTTACCCTCGTTAGGAATTAGATTAGACATTTCCACCAATCGATAGTGTCCTAAGTAATATATGTAATACGAATGCAGTATTACTAGAAAGTTGAAAAATACGCATTTTGCTATGAGCGTTCCTCTGAATTCTATCGAGTCCATTTGATGAGAATAGTGTCCAATAGTTAAAATGAGCTCAAAAAATATGTTGATCAGAGCCACAATTGTTGTCAACCCACTGATTATCAGACGACAAAAAATAGTTTTAAAAAAACGTATTCAAAATATTTAAAATTGTTAAAGTAGATTTTTATACAATTGTACATACGTACGTCGTCATATAAGTTGGATAACGCAGCTGCTGAACTCTAATCCAAGCGAATATAAAATCAAGTCCATTATTGGGGCATCTAAATTTGTAAAAAAAAATATTTAATTTACATTTAAAGTAGCAACAACGAAGAAAATTATCAAAGGTGAATTGAATTTATTTTGTACGTTATAGTTAAATATACTGATGATATGCTGGGAAACAAAAACTTTTCAGCCCGTACCCAATTTCGGCTAAAAAATTTGCCTTCTAAATTAAAAGGCTGAGGTTCTAATAGACTAATCCTGGTTGCTGCTAATCCTTCTACTTTTTGCATCTTGATTTCATGAAATAATGACTTCAAGTATACATCAAGTGTTCATTATGAATTGCATAGTAAACATTAAATGTATATTTTAGTGCAATATTGAATAAGTCAAGATGCAAAAAAGTAAAAGGATTAGCAGTCACCCGGATTTGAACCCTAGCCTCTTGATTTAGTAGGTAGATTTTTAGCTGAAATGAGATTTTGGCTAAATTTTTTTGTTTTTCTGTCCAAATATTTATCTGTACGTAAATATATCTTGCACACCTTTGAAATGATTTTAAATATATATTTTTTAAATTAACGTACCCATTAAAAAACTGCCGACATTCGGACACACATGATACATAATTGACAAAAGACCTTCAAGAGCCTCAACTCCAGCCAACGATATATCCAAGCCTTTCTTTTCTGGGATTCCATATTCTATTAATTCATTATTTACAAGTGGGGGCAGCTCTGGTTCGAATGGAGGCAGTTCTGGTTCAAGTTGGAGCAGTTGTGCATTTTGATCAAGAATTTCTTGTTCTAACAAACCTTCCCTGTCATCATCTATTTGTTCATCTGAGGTTTCAGAGTTCTCAGACCCAGCATCAGAATTGTCGTTAATTAATATAACTGGTAATACAATATTTGGAATCGTATTTTGAGGCCAACATTTGTTCCTAATTAGTGCGATATAAATGTAGTAAGTGATTCCACACAAGCAAAAGGCTAAACTGGAGACGACTTGGTTCCACATAAAGAACTTCATTCAAAATAAAACAAATTTGATTTGGTATGTGCACAATTTGTTCTGGTAGCAGTTTCTGAGATCTGTTGTTCTCGTTAGGGTCTACAGCATTTTTAAAAATTCTTTTTACGATTATATTTTTTAAAATTATTATATAAATGTTTACCAAAATTCTAAAGATGATAACCAGGAACAATGCTATGAAGTAGAACACGTTTGTTACAATCGTGTCCGTTAAAAAGTGGTGGTGGTCAGCATGGGATGCGTCGATTCCCTCAATTGCGAATTCTGACAAGAGCAAATCTTGTACAATAACTAAATCTCCATGTCTGAAAAAAAATAATTAAAAATCATATTCTGTTTTACATTTCTTTGTCACAGGTTAGTTTACTTTTGATTGTTGGCTATTTTTATTTAAAAACTTCTGCAGAGTTTCGGTTTTAAATTTATGGCTAAAATATGACTTAGTTGGATTTTAAATAATTTCTGAAAAGCTACTGATTATTAAAAATTTAATTATGTACATAAATGAGAAGTTGTGATTTTAAACTAGGAGCAAATTCCAAAAATACTTTTAAAACTGTCCAAAAAATTAAAATTGTTTTTGATGGAAATTTACTTTCCATTACTGCCTATGTAATAATGTTTCAAAAAATATTTTTTGTTACACAACCTTGTTAACAAATAAAACAAACTAAATATTACCGTTCATTTACATTCAGAGGGATTAGTCTTTTGCAATCGACTGTACCGTCAGGAATCCTTTCTTTTCTGGAACTAATTAATTTGAAAAAAATGCAGATTTACAAATAATTTCGGTTTGCATCAAATGTTTTTTAAAGTAATTTATTTTAAAACATACTGTAATGCAATTGAACTCCATATGGAAATGGCAACCCCCATCACAAATAAAATGACAAGAAATGGAAGCATCCACAAGTACCATAAAGTTTGAAGATTTTTGTCCCAATGTGATGGAATTACTTTTATAATTAGCTGTGTATTAGTTCTGTCTTTTCCGTAATAATTAATTGTTTTATTACTATGAAGCTCATCATGATGACTTGACCTGCATAGACTGTCATCGTCTAAGACAACTATAACAATTGCAAAGCCTCCAGCATACGAATCACTTCGTAGAGTCATCTCGTGTTGCTGTAGAAAAAAATATATACATTTTGATTAAAATGTTCAAAACATTTGTAGAGATTATCCTAGTTTCCAAGCACTAATATTCAATTAACACATTCCCGCCGCATTTTGAACCCTAAAATAAATTTGTGTTTTGAGTTATTTCTGACGGAGGCTAACCTGAAATCAAGTATTCATAGTATATATTTAGACATCAGTTGCGTTTGTCGTTTTCCAATTTATACACAAAAAAGATGCATTGTTATGACCAAAATTTTAAAGGGTAAAATCTGAAATTATGGGATATAGATATTCTGTGAAAAAAAAGTGTTTTTTCAAACTTTAAACTTACGTAAACAAATTTAACTGATAGTCCAAGCATTGCATGAGATTTTCCTTCAAAGTTAACAGAATGCTGCGTGTCCTGAACTGGACACTTAAAAAACAAAATATTTACTTTATGAAGGTATATTATGTGGCAATCTCAGCTAAAACGGCACAGCTTGATCTTCCATAATAATCAGGGTTCGAAACCCCGACTTTCGAAAAACCCGGGGTTTATGGGTTTTTGTGGGTTTTTGGGGTCCTGATTTGAGGAAAAACCCATAGGGGTTTTGGGTTTTTGGACTTTTTGGGGTTTTTGGTGTAA
>JAQGBQ010000317.1:0-25727 GCA_034698485.1 Vertagopus arboreus | reverse complement strand
ATTTTTTGAAATTTCGTAATAAATATTTAAACTTCGAATTTCAAAAAAATAAAAAAGTGGTCCCGAGGTATGAGTGCTCTCTATCAGAAACCGAAAGAATTTTTGAAATCGGTTGAGCGGTTTCTGAGAAATTAATTCCCCTTTGAGGGTCTTTTTTTGACCGTTTTTCCTCCCCCAGGGGGGTAAAAGGGGGCGGATCGAAAAAACGGCCAATATATATTTTTTATTTTGTGTCCTCTACAACATATCCAAAAATTAGGAAAATCCCAGACCCACGATGTTGGACCGATTCTGCTTTGTTTTGTAGGCTCTCCTTTGGGAAAATATGTTTTGCTGTTCTTGACATTTTTTGAGGTTAAAAATTGACCCTTGACCCCGTCGTTGTTGTTTTACAGCTGCACAGAAAATGAACTTATTACAGAAAAGTGAGCCAGAAAGCGAGGCTGAAATGACGAACGGAACGGTTTTACAACACGGTGGTGGGAATAACGCTGGAAACGCTTCAGGGAACGCTGCAAACGCTGCTGCAGGAGCAGGCGGCTTCAATTGTCATAGATGTGGAAAAGCAGAATATCGAAATGGAGAATTCGCTACGATTAAATTAGGCGATATATTCACCCATATCGACAACTTTCCTTCGGCCACTTCGTCAGAGACGCTCTGCGCTTCTTGTAATAGAAGCAACGACGCTGCTGCAACAACTGGTCGCTATTCTACTGCTGCAACAACTGGTCGACATGGGAATTTAATTTCGACTGTTTCTCTAAATAATAACGACGCTGCTGCTTCAACTCGTCAACACTTTGGTGCTAGCTACAACAACAATCAAAATTATGCTAATGGAGTAATTAATTTGAATTTGAATTCGAATAACAATGATATTATTAAAGTGCTACCTCCCTTGACTAACGGCACTTCGACAATAGTCAGTCACAATTCCATGAGTTCGTCGATTAATTATCAGCTCAACTCAATTCGAGGATCTCCTGAAGAAAACGCTTCTGAAAACGCTGGCAGCGTCTCTTCTCTCTACAGATCTCCTCAAGACAATAATATTAATACTAATAGTAATTCTAATTCCTCATATATTTTTACCCCTGAGCCCGTCATCATTCACACTTCTCAAAATCAACTGAAGACTCCCTTTAAAATCCTAGTTCCAGTGACCCCTGACCCCCTGGGGATGACATTGACCCCTACGACGAAGGGTCAAGAGGAGGAAGAGATGAAGGTTGTGGTGACGAAGACGGAAGGGCCTCGAGTGCCATGTACATTATGCAAAAAGACATTTAAGAACCAGACGATGGCAAACATTCATTTGAAAAGGGTTCATGAAAAGGTGAACAGATTCGTTTGTGAGATTTGCGGCGTAGGTTTCTCCTATAGGTGAGTCATCAACAAACAATCCTTACAAATCATCCTTACAAATAAAACAATAGAAATGTCCGTCCGACGGACACATTCAATTTAAAATCTAAATAGCTGAGTTCAACACAGGATTTAAGTGATCAGATTATGATACTTTCAAAAAATTGACCCCTGACCTTTAAAAAGGTCAAATGCTTAGTCTGCGACAAAAATAACATTATTTGTAAGTGGGGAAGCTTTTGTTTCAAACTATTTTTTCCAAACTATTGACTCTTGACCCCAAAAAAGGTCGAATACGTAGAAAGAATTCGATTTGGAAAGGAAAAACGTCATTGTTTTAAAGGTGGATATTACATACATATGTAATTGTTTGTGACAGTCTTCTAAAATGCTTTCATGACCCCTGACCTTTAATCTGGGTCTGCCTTGCCGGGCCTCTATTTCATTTAAATTGTATGAGAATAAATGTGTGCAAAAATGATAAAAATTCGCAATCTCTTGGTATTGTTGCACCAGCACCAGCAACAATGAAGTCTGTCTGGTAACTTTTAAGTCGCATTTTGTTGTTAGAGAAAGGGGGTCAAATATTTGTGAGACACACGTTCTAGGCTGTACAAGATTTTGTAGACATGAAGAAATCCACCAAGGTTGCCCTTCTCTCAAGTTCTCAGTCAATTCTCAGCTAAACTTTTATCTCAATGTTAAAAATACTAGGGAAATTGTCTTCATTATTTCATAAATTATCGCGACTTAAAACACATCCGGTTGTGAAATGCTTAAATCCATAAGAAAAAAATCGCTTAAAAGAGAAATACTTTTAAGAAGTTGCCTTTAAAATGCCTAGGATCAATTTTTATTTTTATTTAAATTATTTCACAAATTATCACCTTAAAAGATATAAGATCTGGTTATGAATCTGAGTTTGAGAAGTAACGCTTAAAATGTGTATGATTTACAGAGATCCGGTTGTAAATTGCGAAAATAATCGCTTAAAAGAGATAGTTTTGAGATTAAAATAAAAAAATTAAATTATTTGATAAATATCATGTAAATTTCAGAAAATGTGATTAAACGAGTTCCGATTTGAAAAAAAAAACGTTTAAAAGAGATAGTATTAACGTTTTTTTTTTAAAAAAAAAACTCCAGGCTCTAAAAAACCCGTTAAAAAATATATTTTAAATTTAATTTATATGATTACAAACGAGTCAAAACATATTTAAAAAATAAATATTTAATTTTAATTACGAAAATCATTCTCGTGTAAGCGAATTTTGTTAAAAATAACTCAATCTATCAAACAATTTCCTTAAATTCTCGATTTGTTTTTTTTGCTGTATTTTTAAACTTTAAGCTCTGAAGTGCACCTTGAAGCGTGGAAAAAAACGTAAAAGTTTTTAATGTTTTTGTTGTTTGTTTTTCATCACTTGTATTTAATACTAACGACTATACTTTTTATTTTTTATTATTACTATTAGAGTTTGAAGTTTGTAATTAATAACGTGAAAAATATGAATGAACTTCAAGCCTCGTTGGCCATTTCAAATGAATGGGATTTTAAAAATAAAAAATTAACCGTTAGTTCATTACGATTTTATTAGCTCTTTGTTTTTAAAAACGTTTTTGGATTTATGCTCTTCTACAGTATGTGAAAAAAAAATATTCACTCGATTTGGGGACTTTTTTTGCATAAAAATTATAAATTATAGGTCAAAAATTATCAAAAAAGTAATATTGAGTTACAAATTAGCTTTTAAAAAACTTCAGAGAAATATACCTTAAAATTACGTTTAAAAAAATGCGAAAATGTTCTATGATATCCCTGATTTTTTATTAGCTCTTTGTTGTTTTTTAAAGCATTGATTGATGTGCTACAGTATATGAAAAAATTATTCGCCCGTTTTGGAAGTTTTTTTTGGCATAAAAATGATAAATTAAAGGCTAAAAATCAGCCGAAATATAATATTTAGTTAAGAATTGTTTTTGGAATTTGATTTTAAAAAAATCTTTGAAAAGTCGAAAATCGGGTCAAAAGAAATACATTGTAAGATAGAAAAAACAAATTGTGGGTGGGGTTTGTTAACATTGAAAGGATAGGGAGTACTTTAGAAAGACTTAAGGTTGTCAAAAGTGGTTCATAATTTTTTTTTCATACTGTAATTGCAAGTAGTAAATTGATAGACAGAAGATCCGGCTATTTCTGCTTTTATTTTTATCAAAGTATGTATTTTATTTTATTTATCAGTCTGCAAATCTAAATCAGCTCAAAAATATTTTGTAAACTTTCAAGAGGATAAGAGTAAAGCATTGTTTGGTATTTTATAATTTAGTTGTTTTTGTCTGAAGAATGGTGAGCGGATGGTGTTAATTTTTATTGAAGAAATTGATGAGATAAATGGCATATAAATTAAAGCTCTAAACTTACCAGACCGGTGTGATTTATAGCAGTTTAACAACTGATTAGATTAATATATATAGCAGAGGTCGCAGCTGCTTTCAATTTACAAAAATTTAAAAACTACTTTAATTAAAGGCAGTCTTACCAATTTACCAATTTTTGAAAGATATTTACCACCTGGGAAATACTGGTAAACAAAAAATTCAGCTAAATTCTCTCCAAAATTATGAGGGGAAATATAGTCAAAAATGTATTTAATATGTTGTCGAACAAAAAATTGCAGTTTGTTTCTTCCCTTATAAAACAAAAATCTTACATATTAAAGCTATTGATAATTTTCTGCCAAATTATACGGGGAAATAAGGCCAAACTAGTCTTCAAAATGCTTTAAAATAGAAATAAAAGTCCAAGAAACCCCTCATAAAATAAAAATCTAATAATTTTTTATGCGGAAATAAAGCCATATTTGCCCTTAAAAGACTTTCAAAAAATAGCTAAAAACCCCTCATAAGATATTTTTCCCGTCATAAAATAATATTTAATTGATGAATTAATTTGTTATGGAAAGGGACTTGTTATATAAAGGTGATTAAAAGGGAGAAGGGGTTGACCACCCCTGTTGGGTGTTTTAGACTTGTCTGGCAGTGGTGGTTGTGAGAATGGGTCTGAATCTTATCATTCCATCAACCTGATTTCTACGTGCGTCATCAGCGTCTCATCCAAACTAAGAAGAAATATAATCACAATTATTAACTAAAAAAACAACCAAACGGGTTACTACCACTCATAATTAAATAACAAATACCAATGGAATGCAAAGGTTTCACTTCAAAATTTAATTAAATAGACATTTTTAAAAAGTTGAGATTGGGGTAAAGAATTTCGAAAAATTTGTCACTTTTACTAGAAAAAAATCAGGAGCTTTTTGATGTATCGATGAGTTTAAAATTAAGTTTTAATTTTCTAGTATCAAGTTTATAATGAATACGAAATCTAAATGTTTGCTAAAAACGAAAATTTGTCTTCTAAGGGAATCGAACCTGTGACCTCGAATTGCCGGTTAGGTGCTCTTCCAACTGAGCTAAGAAGGAGTAATTGTATTTTAATTCGATTTCGACAAGTTCGATTAATTAATGTCGATAAGTTCTCTTGTTTTCGACTAGTTATTTAACTTAATTTCGATTGTTCATGTCGATGAGTCAGAAAATTCTGTGTTCTCTTTTCTCTATATTTTAATTTGATTGTTGGATTCAGTTCGATGAGTTTTGTTGTTTTGAAAACACGTTTTGACTTCTACGTCGTAGTAAGAGTTCAATTGCCGTTATGTCAGCTGACTCTCTCATTTCATTTTCATTGTTGAAATACACAATTAAAAAAGAATTTATTTGCTTCTTGCAATAATAATATATAAGTTGACCGTGATTCTAAGAAAAAAGGTCTGTTCATAAATTATGTCAGTTAAAAAAAAATGATTTTCAGACGATTTTAATTACAATATTTTAAATAAAATTTACTTGTTTTTATATATCACTTCAAAACCTTGCCTAAAAATATACAAGTTTAAACCACACCCCTATAGTCTCAAAGATACAAAAGCTGTTTAAAACAAATTTTAAAAAAAATTGTTCATGGTTTTTAACCCTAATTTTTTAAGACATTTTTTTCGAATAAATTTATTGTATTTTATACTAAATACAAATTATTTTAAAATGATTTTTAAATATTTCATGGTTTTTATCGATAATTTAATTTGTTTTTATTATATACTTCTGTGTTTTTTCTGAAATATTATTTTCATGGTATCTAAATTTGGCAATTTTGGCCAAAATTAATCTTGAGAATTGAAATAGCGGTTTGCCAAAATATTTAAAAAACGATTATTAATAACTGTTTTGACATCTAAAAAAATTAAACCTAATCCTGTCAATAAGACCTTGTATGTCATAGTTTGTGAATGGCCCTTTGGGCCATGGGGTTTTCTAGACATTTCTACTAACTTCCATAATAAATTTGCGCAAGAATAATAATACTTAATAGTTAAATAGTTAGTTAACTATATGTGAGATAATCTTAATAATATTATTAGAAAGGGGGACACAGACGTTGGAAAAAACGTCGTCTCCACCTCCAGGAAGCAATCCTTTTTCTATCTTATATATATATATAAAAAAAATCCCGTTTGTTTATGACTCATAATAAATAATATTAAAATTCCTTGATACTAGTTATAACTGGTTTTTTGATGATTTCTAGAAAAATGTGGAATAATACACGAGAGAATAATTGAATAATTATACGTCGAAGGAAGCACATGGTGACTATGACTAGCTACATCCGGTTTCTTAGCCTCTCTAATAATATAAGGATATATATATCACTTTTAGTTTTTTTGCGATGTAAAGTTGGCACATAATATTGGCATATGGGATTCCCCAAGATTCATTCGAGAATGTGCATGGCTGCAATGTGATTTTGATCATGAATCACTAATGTACTATATTTTATTTAGTTTATTTATATGAATGTTTGTCAGTTAACTTTTCCTTTGTTTTGATGAATAAGAACGTTTTTCTGACCTTTTTATTAATTAATTGATACAATTTGTTTACTTCTGTTTACTTATGACAAACACTTGATTCAGTTCTGGTTTATCTCTGCTCTACGATAGTTATCAGTTGTTTGTGGAAGTCCGTGTGATTAATTAATTAATTACTTGGACTTTTAATATTTTTATTGAATCCGGTAAGAAGAATCGGGTGATTTATTAAGAAGTTGTCTGTAAAAATTAATTTAATTTTTTTAAAAAATACTCTCCCTGTATTAGATCTTTTTTGTGCAAAAATACTTTTAAAAAATCTTGGGCTAACTGCAATTCAAATGTTCAAATTATTTCTTAAGTGAATTTTTGCTTAAAACTAGATAGAAAACTGCAAAAAACTCTGCAAATTAAAAGTAAATTAAGTAAACAATTTGTATCAATCTCTGGTTTAAACTTTATCGACTGTTTTTGTATTTTTTGTGAGATTTCTTGGAAATTGTGAATCGTAATTCTAGCTCTATTGGATTATTATGGGCTGTTCGTAATGGACGTGTAACAAATTCGCTGCTGTTAAAAACAATTGCATCCGGTTTAAAAAAATTATGGAAGGTTTTTGTATTTTTTTTCTTCTGCGATTTCTTAGAAATTGTGAATCGTAATTCTAGCTCTATTGGATTATTATGGGCTGTTCGTAATGGACGTGTAACGGAATATCTGATCTTATAACAATTTGCATCTGGTTTTCTGTTTGTTTTTTTGCAATTTTTTATTTGATTTTTTTGTAATTTATTTCTGAGATTTCTTGGATATTCGTAATTATAGCTGTACTGGATTATTATGGGCTGTTCGTAATGTACTTGTAATTGTAGGTGGTTTAGATTCTTGGAATGTTGTGTTCGTGTGTTGTGTCACCATCCGTAAAGAATAAATGGCACAAGGGTGACTCACCAAATGAATCTCTCCAATTCTCTACTATTATTCATCATCATCATATTCCATACCTTTTATAGTTAGTTAGTACAAACAACTCTTTGTCTCCAACAGCATCTCTTAAAACAAACATTGTTTCTCTCGGAAAGATTTTTTTTAGTGTTTTTCGTCTCTTTTAAACGGTTTAAAAGTTAATTTATTTAAGTGAGTAAAATGTGAGTAATTAAGTTTTGTTAAAAATACTAATTTGTTTTTAAACCGGATATCTTGTGTTATATCCGACTAAGCGTGTTTTAATTTGACTTTTGGCCTTTCTTAAGCCGGTGAAATAATTGCATTTAGCGAGTAAAATGTGAAATTTAGTTTACTTTTTCTTGTTAAAAATACAAAGTTGTTTTTAAAACCTGATCGGATTTCTTATCCGGTTGAAGTTTTTTTAAGTGTTTAAGTTTTTAAAGTTTGAAATAGTGTTTGTTTATTGTTAAAAAAGAGTAAGCCGGATGTTTATTAGATTAAGCGTATCTTTGAGTGAGTTTAATATAGTTTATTTCAGTTTATTTTCAGTAAGAATTAAATCTCTTTTAAACCAGGTTGATTTTGCAAGTTCAAGGAGTGTAAAATGTCATTTAAAAACGTGAGAAATTGTTTAGACAATTCGGTATATGTTTTTAAGCTGGATATTCGTTGATCGATCAGTTATATGTATTTCTTTATCAAAATTTCTGGGATTTTTTTTTCTGGATACGTTCGTTTCGGTGAAAATGATGGAGATCGACGAGTATTTATATCGATGAGTTATTCTGAATAATTTTTCGAGCTATTTTTCTCTGAAACTTGTCGATATTTGTTATATTTTCGTCGAAACTTTTCAATCAACTCGAATTTCGATGAGTTGTTCTAAAACTTTACTATATCGATCATATTTTTGTCGAAACTCTTCAATCAAAAAATAAATAAAACGAATTTCCAGGAGTTATTTCAAGGAAAAAATATAAATTAGACATCCGGATTTCGATATTGTTTTTCTCGATGAGTTATTCTGACTGATTCCTCGAGTAGGATTTTTCTGAAACTTATCGATATTTATTATATGTTTGTCAAAACTTTTCAATCAACTCGAATTTCGATGAGTTCTTTCTAAAATTTGACTATATCGATGAGTTATTAATTTTGTTGTTGTTTTTCAGAGGAAGTCTTGATTCTCACTTGGTGTCGCACAACCCGCCCGAGGTGACCCATGATTGTCCCACTTGTGGTCAGAAATTTAAGGAGAAGTCCAACCTCAACAAGCACATTCGATACCATACAGAAAACCCCAAGAAGTTCCTCTGTGAGCATTGCCCCTCTGGCTTCTCCAAAAGGGTCAACCTTCGATACCACATCAAGCGAAAACATCCAGAAGTCGCAATGAATAACAACAATTCACCCATTCAACCTATTCAAGGATATTTTACACCTCCTTTAGGTCAGCTACAACAACAAATAAAACAAAAAAAATAATTTCGAAAAGTTTTCGTTTGTTCGAGAAGTTTTAAATTTTTACGAGCCACTCAAAAACAAAAAAATTTATTCCGATAACGATTAATAAGCTTTAAAGGTTTTTTTCGATAAGTTCCGAGCCAATCAAAAAATCTACAATTTATTCCGAGAAAAACCTATCAATTTTAAAAAGTCCAAGAAATGTCTGGACTACCTAGCACAGCCGTCCTTAAATAATTTTTATTATCAATTAATGTGGAAAGCTACAAATTGAATTTTTTGATTTTCAAAACCCGATATAAGAATACTGGAAACTTTCGAGATTTTATAGTTATTTTTGCTTGTAAAAACTCGTGGAGTTTTTTTTTTTTTTTTTTAATTCTGAATAAATGTGGTCCTTAATCTAAACTCAAAATTAATTTAAAACTAGAATCTGATCGAAATATATTTTTAAAACACTTTATAAGCTTAGTGGTTTAATTTTGTAAACGAGAACTCATGGAAAATGCACTTGTTTTGTTATAGAATTTTATGGAAAACTCATCGAAAACGTGATCAATTAAACTAACATTTTTTAATTTATTGCAGGTGGAGATAAGTCTGATCCAGGAAACATGACGACACTAACAACATTGACACCACTAGTGCCCCTCTCTCACAACGGCGGTGGGGCATCCGCAGCAGCTTCTTTGTCAGCCCTCTCTAACCCCCCAGGGGTCAAAAGCTCATCCCCTCCAACCGCAGCAAATACTAATGGAAAAGAGAAGGCTGCTCAGGGTAATTTCAAATGCGAGTCGTGTGGACGCGGATTTTTATTCAAGAATAATTTGAAGGCACACTTACGGACGCATACGAGGGACAAGAAGTACACGTGTGACCTGTGTCAAAAGTCGTTTATTTATAAGGAGTCCTTAAAGAACCACATGTTGCTGCATTCAAACGAGTTGCCGTATCTTTGTGATATCTGCGGCAAGAAGTTTCGAGATCGGAGCAATCGACGCAAACATGTCAAGAATGTTCATAAGTATATGTTCGTGAATGGGGATATCAATAACCCTATTCCGACCGGAGGGACTATTCCAATTGTAAGTTATTTGAGGTCAAAAGTCATAACTTTTTGGGATTTAGCTGCGATTTATAGTTTAAAAATAATTTTTTGTCTCCAGAATCAAATTTTGAAGTCAAAGGTCATGAACCTCTTTGTTCACGTTTTGATTTTGTAATTCGAATCTGATTCATATTTTTAAAATTATTTTTTGACTTCTACATCAAATTTCAAATTGAAATTTTCAATCATAGCGTTACTTTAAAAGAATTAATGGACTTGTCCAAAAATATTTTTTAAATCAATTTTAAATTATATTCATTAGGTTCAAATACGCTGTATTTTTTCAAAAAAAAAATCAATTTGAAATGCGCAATTTAATATTGTTTGAATTTTTAATTACAGACACCGGCAGTTGGAACGGAAGCAAAAAAGAAGAAAGGCGGAGGGAGCAAAAAATCTGAAATTTCTACAGAAGGGTTGAGCCCAAAAGGTCGAAATATAATCAAATCCCCCCGAGGTAAAAAGTCAAAATCTTCGGCCCCAGCTGCAGCTTCAGGGGACTCTTCTTCATCAATAAATCCACAAGATGTTAATGTAATAAATACGAATGCAAAATCCGTGATCGTCTCCACAAACATTAGTTTAGAAAGCTCCGCCTCAGATAGAAAAATAATTATGAGTCCGAGTCCAAAAAACGGAGGTCAAAGGTCACCAGGGGGATCAAGGCCAGAGTTCATAGGTCACTCCCTTGCCCCTCAGTTTAGTCATGGGAATAGAAATATTATTGTGAAGGCAGCCGCAGCAGGGTCAGCAACGTCGATGAGTTCGAGTCCCCCTACCGAAATTTACCTTCCCGCTCTCGAACAACACTTACCGATACAGCAGAATGTCATAGTCTACAATAAGGGGGTCAAAGGTCACACTGAGCATTTCCATGAGTACCCTTCTTCTGCAGGGTCAGGGGTCATTCAGCAACAGCAGCAGCAGTATTACAGCTCAAGAGATGACCCTGGGGGGCATTTCTATCATCACCCCCATGACCCCCCTCAAGAGCAACAGCAACAACATTATAACCGATTCGAATACATCCTCAGCGCTTCGCCCCCAGCTGTAAATTCACCGACAAATTCATCCACAAATATTCGACATTCTATCGACAACTCTTCGACATCTACATCCACAAACTTGTCGAATTCTGCAGATATTAAAATGGAAATCGGTGAGATTCCTGTCTACGCTTCGTCGAATTTCTACCCTGAGCACCAGCCTTATCATCCAAATCATCACCAACAACATCAACAAATCTATTGGAGGAATAGTGTCCCCCCTGGGCCAGGTTCTGGTGACCCCCCAGGGTCATCGTCATCCTCACTTCATCCCCCAGCTTATGGACAACCGCATGCAACAGAACCCGGAAATTTGAACATCGACCCCACGGGTCATGTCAGCAATTTCCTTTATAAAGATTTATCACAGTTTGACTTTAGCTATTTATAAAAAAATTATTTAGAAAAAAATAAGTCAACTCAAATTTATTTATAATAATAATTATAGAGATGCATTTATTATTAATTAAAAAAGATGGAAATATATATTACCCTGAGCATTTGTTTTCAGTTAAATAAATATAAAGTCAATTATATAATTAAATGAGCTATATATTGTTACTGAGCTAGAACATTTATAAAATATCAATTTTATTTAATAATTAACACTCAAAGTTACCTTTGACCTTTGACCTGTATTTTTTGTAGAGCCTTTATTTAGATTTTTTTAATGGCATCACTTACTTAATTTTATACTCCATTCCTAAATGATACTCGAAGACGCTTTTTTATTTTAAATTATTTTAAAAAATGAAGCTGGTTTTTATTATTATCAATATAAATATATTATTATAAGGAATTAAAGCAATGATTATTTACTTGATCTTCAAATGCATTTTATACGTGTTTTTTTGTAATATTTTTTGTTTCATTTTTTGTGTATTAAAATAGTTGATATTAATTTTTTTAGTTAAAAAATGAATGAATAAATAAGAGGCTCATTTTATTTTAAAATATTACTTAATGGAATACGATGAGTATTAACTACTTAATTAATTAATTAATTGCGAGGTGACTTTTGTTGCATTTTAATTAATCTTAAAACCAAAAGTTGCCTAAAAGATTATTGAGAATTTGATTGATATTATTATTCGTGCTTAATTATTTTTTAATTGTAATTGTTAATTAATAATTATAATATTAATAAGTGAAATAAGACATTTTAGAGTTTAGTTTAAAAAATAATTTAATTAAATGTTAATTCTATATTACCTGGTGTGATAAAAGCTTCATTATATATGAAAGAAATATAAAGCATCAAAAAATGAAAATAAATGCACGACAGCTACGATATATAAAGAAAAATAAATATATGAATTTTATCAAAAAATATATGTTTTCATTTTTAATTAATTCATCCAATATAATTAATATAAATGCAAAAAGTAAAAGTGTTAGCGGTGACCCGGGCTTGAACCAGAGCCCCTTGGATTAATAGACAAATTTGTTAACCCAAAATTGGACAAGAAAAATTTAATATTTAGACAATCGGCGAAATAATTTTTCAAAATCCTTAAATCACTTTAAAATGAACTTCGAAAGCGATTAAATGAAACGCTAACTCTAAAATAAATAACAGCAGTTTTTTAGTAAAAGGTCAATTAACCATTTTATATTTAGCAGTTCCATAAAAATCAATTTTTAAACAAAAAAAAACAATTAATCAATTAATTACATTTTATAAAATTACTGTTCGTAAATTACAGCGAAACACGGTTTAATTTTATAGTTTTGGTAAGGCATTCATTACAAATTAACTAAATACGATTTTAGTCATAAAAAACTTTAATTCCAAATAACACGTCAGATATCAAAAACAATTTTAAAATAAAATGTACATTAAACTCCGAACTTTTTTTCTTCTTATTTTTCTTATTTATAAACGATCTGAATAAATGTGAGATTTTATTATAATATTTAAATAGATCTATTATAACGTCTGTATAAATATTAACGAGTCCATTCCAATCTGAAATCTTGGTATTAATAGTGACCTGAAATCAGAATTAAAAATGTAATTAATTAAAAAATTCTTATTAAAAATATTTCTTAAAAACTCTTTCTCGAAATAAATCCTTGTGGGTGGCCAAACTACAAAATACTTTTAAAAAATTGTGGAACTACTAAAAAAAATTACTTTTAAAAATTCGACATTTTAGAAATCAATTTAACAAATCTGTCACAATACTCCTAAATAATTGAAATATTTGCACAACAAGTTATTTTTTACATTTTAATTAATAAAATTTGAAGAAGAAAAATCAAAATTATAGAAAAAGCATTGTGTAATTGATGTTAAAATACTATTTTTTTTGGAAAATCTATCTAAAAATGGGGAAAATTGAAAACATTTTGTATTTTGACCACCCCGGTTTTTTGATGATTTAAAAATAATCTCAAGTGGATTAATTCCAAGAAATGAAGGAAATATTCTTGATAATTCTAATGCTAATGAATACATACTTGCATAAATGATTTGAATCTGTCGTGTAGTATGTCCATCGGAGATATGCAGCGTCTGAGCTCCGTGAGTCTGTGCAGCGTTCGCAATCGCTGCGGCTGTTTGCTGACTAAATGTCAAAGGTTCAGATCCGCCTGTTCCTCCTAGCTGAAGCAGCTGATTCCCACCTGAGCTCACCGTTTGTTCTTCTGAAGAAGGAGATCCTACTGCGGACACTATCGACACCGGCAAACTCATCATCCCTACAATAAGAATAAAAAAATTTAACAACATTATTTAACAAAATTAACAAAAAATTCTAGATTTCTCTTAAATTTTGCTCTACAATTGCCTCATATGAAACAAGTCTTGTCCCAAAAACTTGCGTTATTAAATTAAAAAGCTGGACTGTCAGCAAAGTTTTTAAAAACAAAAAAAATTTGGTACATTTTAGTTTTTTAGACTTTTAGAAGAAAATCTTATTTAGTTCCTGGGAACAGACATTGGAAAACACTATTTAATTCTGAGAGTTCTTAAAAAATTAACGCAGATAATCCAAAAATTTACATGTTTTTTGGCTAAAATCTACACCAAAACGATTTACTTCAATCAAAACATTCCTAATTTAATATTCCAGCGTTTTTTCTTTTTTATAACGCAAGTTTCCGGTCAAAAATCCTTGATTATGATACACTTTTTTTAAAAAAACTTGGATTTTTTTAATCATAAGGCATGATTTTAGATTTTTATAAAATCATTTGTGTATTTTTTAAAATACCTGTAGGTACAGCAGAAGTATTGATGATTTTGCCCTGGAATTGTGATGAATTCGGTTCCTTCTTGATTAATTTCAGATTCATTTGATTACCCCCGAACATGATGTCCTTAGATTCAACTTTCGTCTTCAAAGTGACGTTCTTCTGAGACAGATTTTTGTAGCCCATTCGCTGAAGAATTCGACGAAAACTTGTGGCTCCTCCCGTGAAATTTATTCGAGATCTCGCTTCCGATAACACCATTGGTAGTGTTGGTGTGATTCTAGAAAAATAAAATAAATACAAATTAGGTTATAAGAGACAGCATTTTTTTATTCATCAAAATATTAGATTCAAAAAATAAAATCTTCTCTCAAGCGGATTAAAATGTGTTCTTAAACAAATATATAAATCTTGATTTAATAATTGCGCATTTAAATTAGCTTTCAAGTCTTCGAAAACGGTTTAGAGTCAGGTTTTTAATAAAAAAAAACAATTTTTTGTCTCTCTTAACCGTTTTTATTAACTTTTTATTGTAACCTACTTGTTTGCCCTCATCTCTTGAATAATCTGGCGTATGACGTCCTCATCGGTGTGTCCTACAGAGTCCACAATCGGTCGCGTCCGTTTCCTTCATAAAAAAACAAAGGGTTAGATTTGCAAAATATCATGCACTTAAAAATATTTTTTAAATAATAAAAAAATTCCAAAATCATCACTTTTAAAGTATTTTAAAGGGATTTTTGTGGATTATTTGCAGATTCAAATGAGTTTTAAATTATAAAATCTCGACAAATAAAAGTGTGTTTTAAGGGATTCTATCTCTTTTTAAAAGACTTGCCTCTTTTTGCCCGGTGTCTCTAGCTTGCCAGTCCGCTTCAGATTTTTCCCGATCTTGCCGATAGTTGCGGCCGAGATATGAAGTGCCGCAGCAGCCCTTTCTTGCGGTGTCCGAATTTCGTCCATAATGTCAGGATTTTTCTTGACCCTTTTAAAAAAGTCCCAGACGTTGAGAATCAGCTTTTGACATTTCGTGTCGAAAGTTTGACCCGGGAATGAGAAGGGGATTGGGGGCAGGATCGGCTTCCCTGTTTCGTCAACTTCTAGCATCTCCGTCTTCACCACAACTTCCTCCTGCATCTCCTCACCTTCTAGACCTTCGTCTTCACCAACTTCACCTCCAAATTACATCAAAAATAGAACATTAGTTAATTAATTAATTAACAAAAGTCCCTTAAATTTAATTATTTTTTAAAAAATTCCACCCACTTCCAGCATTCTTTTAAAAAAAATCATACATTTTATTAATTTTATTAAATGTAGGATTTTTTTCTGATTTTCTGGGATATAAATATTATTATTATTAACTCCCCTGAGGAATTATTTAAGTATTTACGGCAATCAATTGTTAGAAAATTAACTAATATTTAGCGTAAATAGTGAAAAAGGAACCCAATGTCAAATTAAATAAATATGAAACGGTCCATTTTTTTTAACCCCCATTAAAAACATGGCAGCAGCGTAGGGTCACATATCCTCTCAATGTTAATTTTGACCCTCCCTCCCACTATACCGTCAATGTTAATTAATTAATTTAAACGAGCACCAATAATGAATAACAAAACGCTGTTTTTTAGCCCGTTCTTTAACGGCTTATATGATTACCTTTGTCTGTCTGTCTGTCACACCGATTACGGCCGACAGAGTTGACCGATCGTCGTCAAATTTTGCACACAGGTTCTTTGACTTAAAACTGAGGCTAAGTTCGAAGATGGGTTAAATCGGTCCAAGGGTTGACCCGTGGGGGCTGGCCCAAGCGGGTTGCTATGGGAAATTGACTTAAATTTGCCACATTTTGCATAAATACTTTTTGACGAAAAGTAAAATTACATGTTGCAAACGATAATATTTTATTGTCAATAGAAACAGATTAAGTCGGGTGTAAGTTATGGATGACCCATGCGGGTTTTTACAAAACCATTCAATTTTGCAGGAAGAAAAATCAGATTTTGGAATCTTTTTAATTTAGCGTGTTAAGAACGGGCCATTCATAGCTGCTTGGAGTAGTTTTATAAAGAAATCTATGGGGATTTAAATTCTATAAAACACATGCTCAATAAATAATCAGTGTTGATTAATTATCAATTAGTTGATTAATTAATTATGAATAATTATTCTTACCTGCAGCAAGACTGAAGTCAATGTCAGGACAAACTGTGATCGCTTCTTCCATCGTCATTGGCTCCGCAATCAATTCCTCCGTCTCGATCTCTTCTGACATTTTACACCAATTATCTGCAAATTAATTACAAATTAATTAATTAAATAACTAAATAAATTCTATTTAAAAAACAATAAAAAAATAATTAAGATTAAAAACATTTTCGAATTTGCAAACTTTGTTCGATTTGTCAGTAATTATTTAGTTTAAGTTGACAGTTGATGTATTTTAATTGTTTCTCTACCTTTTCCTTAAATTTTACCAAGTTTTTGAAATTATTTAATTAATTAAACAATTAAAAACATTTTTTAAACACAAATAATTAAATAAAAACATTTTTAGAAACGAAAACAAAACAAATGAACAAAGTGTTTTTTTGTAATTTTTCTGCAAGGTTAAGATAAATGGCTTTTGATAAGTATTTTAATTGTTTTTACCTTTTGAGCTGAGTTTTATTTTGCTGTAAAGTTGAAGGGTTTTTGAATTATTTTTGGTTTCTTTGAAATTTGTTAGAAATGGTGTAGATTTCTTGAGAGAACAGCAACCGCACCTTTCAATGCAACAGCTAACAAAAATATGTTAAAGGACACAAGACACACGAACTAACATCCAATGATCAGTCGGGGAACTAAAGCAACATTTACCTACTCAGTACATACATTTAGTTTCTTAAAAATAAGTTCAACAGCGACAAGAATTCTAGGCTTTTTGTGTTCTTTGCGTTTTTCGGCAATATCTCGAAATCATTAAAATGGCACATTTCAATTCGCCTTAAAAAACTTAAAATTACGCTTTAAATCCTGTTCCAAATTGGGTGAGGTCGACTTTTTCTACCTAATAACTTTGGGCAATGGGTTCTAAATCAATAGCGCAGCATTTGTGATTAATAAAAATTTATAAATTTGAGCCGAATGTTTGTAACAGATTAGAAATTATGAAATGAATTTGGACAGTAAAATATTGAATTTAACCATGTTATAAATTAAATAATAATTATTAATTCCGAAATTACACAATTAAACTGGATGGAATGTTTCAAAATCTTCCACTCATACAGTATGGAACATTCCAACATTCAATCTTAGAAGGCTTTTAAATTTTGGAAAATTTTAAATACTCTGTCAATTTAAACCCCAATGTCAAATTAAAATTGTTAAAATCCAATAAGCAAAAAAAAGTTTCAAAAATCCAATTTACCCTTAATTTTAAAAACGATATAAATAATAAAAATGATTGTAATATTTTTGAAGAACAAAAAAGTATTTTTGGCTGCTCACTCCCCGACTGAATTTTGAGACCTCGTGATCTGCAAATAAGGCGCGTGATTTGAATCCAAGAAAAAAAAATAAAAATTCCAACTCTTCTTGGAATTCAAAACTCAAATGAATTTGAATTTTGAATAAGAAATTAAAATTTGTTTATAGCAATTAAAAATTCCACGTTTAATTCCATTTAATTACACAATTGGACTTTGCAGCTTTATTAATTTAATAGTTTAGATTAAAAAACTGACCTTTGTTGTATATTTTTTGACCTCATTCATCATCATTCCTCAACAAAGTTTTATTTATCGACAACACTTATCGAAGTTAATCGAAAAGTCGAAAATTCCGTAGGATAATTATCAATTATTATGGGTAACAATTGAATTATTATTAACATTTTAAGTAATTTTAACAACAACAATGCACAGTAAAACATGAAACAAATGATTTAAATTCCAACTAATTTGTTTTCAATTTTTAAATACATTTTAGATTAGATCGACCTGTTCATCAACTTTAACTGCAATTTCTTTGCTCCTTTCCTCAATTGTTATTCGAACTTCAAACTTATCGAAATTCTTCACTTATCGACATTATTATCGGTGAGTTTTGTAATTTAAAAGCTGAAATATTTGACGCTGAATCTAATTCAGAATTAGTTAATTTTTGTCCATTTTAGCGAATTTCATCTTAATAAACATATAAATAATCTCTTTAAACGTGACAGTCCAAGTAAAAATGCATTTTTTATTTGTTTCAATTTAAATGATAGAGTAAATGCAGAAGAGCTAATCATGATTTTTTTTGGGGTCTAAAGGTCAAGACTTTGGGCGACTCTACTGGATTTGGACGCCCCGAATGTTCGTTTTTGAAAAGAGAATTGGATCTCTTATTGTTTAATTAAATAATCAAAATTAATCAAAAATGGAAAGGAAGTTAAGCAGTATGAGTACAGCGAGTTCGAAGCTAAGAAACCTTAAGGAATTTCTAAGCTCTACACGTTCCCTAAGTACAAGTCAAAGTACAGCACAAATTAATCATCATCAAAATCAAAAGTCAGGTCAAAGGTCATCAGATCATCAAATGGAAAGTCATTTCAAGAAATCTGGTGGAAATAATTCGAATAAAATGTTGAAGAAAAGTCCAAAAAATTCCATCTCACTTTTTAACCTTATGAGTCCCAGTTCAAATAATACAACTCCTAAAGATAAAGACAAAGGAGACAGCAAACGTAGAGAGAGTCGGGATCGAATTCGACCTGTTTCCGCTGTTTTCGATGACCTTGGTGACCTTGAGCCTTATGGCTATTCTTCCCCTCCAACTAAGTCTATAAGGTGAGAAAAATCCAAGAGTTTTTAGACCAGTTTCGAGTTGTCCATGAGTTTTGTCTAAGTTTAAAGTTGTCGATGAGTTTTCTTTGAGTCAAAAACTTGTACCTAGTTTTCTACGAGTTTTCTTTAAATCAACTGCTCCTAGTTGTCGACGAGTTATGAATTCTGTAAAAAAAAAAATGCACTTTTCTAGGTTAAGATTTGAGATTTAAAAGTCGTGGCTGAGTTTTTAAAAAAGTTTGAAATTGTCAATAAATTCAGTAAAATCAAGAAGTTATCGACGTATCGATGAGTTTTTTTTTATATAAAAACATTTATAAAATTATATTTTTATTTTACTTTCTAGCATGTACGGATTAGCACGATCAAGACATGGAGATGCAGATGAAGATAACCCTAGTTCAGGAGAAAATTATGATAACCCCAGAACGAATAATTTAAATGCTTTAACCTCAAGGAATTTTGCTACTCGACTCTTCCATAATATCAGGTCAAAGTTCAGGAAGCGAAGGAGGGACAGGAATAAAATTGTGGATTCAAAATCAACTGATTTCGGTGAGTTTAGTTTTATCGAACTTTACCATTTTTTTTGTAGAAATGTGAATATTTGAATAATTATTTGGTGTTTAGGTTCATTTTTGGGAGATCGAGTTGGAAGTGGTTTGGAAGGAGATGATGACAAGTCAACACATTCCTCAAGTGCCAGACATCCCTTCAAGTCATCTCGCAGTGTCGACAATGTCTTAGAAAGCTTGTTCGGGTAAGCAGAAGAATTTTGTTATGTGTGAACAATATATTTTAGAATCACACAGAATAATAAGATGGGCATAGACTCCACCCACAACAGCTATTATCTTTTTCTCGCTCTGGATTGGTTAATTCAAATTCACAGAACCAATCCTGAGCAAACAGGCTTTTGTGGGTGGAGTCTATGCCCATCTTATTATTCTACCTGAATCTAATGTCCTTTAAATGAATTAAAAGTCAAGGTTTATTTAAATATATTGTAAAGCATTTTTGTTTAAATTAATTTTTAGGTCAAGACGACTAAGAAGCGTAGCTTTTGAATTCAACGAAGAGGTCGGAGCTGAAGAAGGGAGCAGAACGGCTCATTCCTACTCACAGAATTCTGACGAAGAAGAATCTGAATCTACAGCTACACGAGATAACTATTCGACAAGTGATAATGTTTTCGATGAGAATCTCGTCGTCGGAACTTGTCGACAAAATCCAAGTGGCAACTTTCTGCTTCCTTATCCCGAGATTGGAGCAGGGGGTTCGATAAGCCCGTCCTCAGCTACTTCCTCGCCTGTGAAACCTTTAATTAAAAAGTGCCTTACTAAAGAGCTAGAAGATCTGCTTCATTTCGGCTGGTACTGGGCTGGACTTTCCAAGGAGGAGGCGGAGGCGAAATTACAAGGGAAGATGGACGGCGCTTTCGTCGTCAGAGATTCTTCTTCTGATCATTATCTTCTTAGCTTGAGCTTTAATAGGTAATTACTTACAATTATGAAAAAATTCGACAAAAATTGATAAGTTTTTAGTCTTTTGTAGGAGTCACTTTAAAAATTTTCAACCAGGGACTAACACACTAGGTCTCAGATTTTGCTTATTTTTGGATATGTTAAAGAAGTACATCAACTATCCCGGAAAAACCAAAAATTAGGGGCCGCGCCCCCTTGGGTTACCCCTGGGGGAGGGAGAAAGGTCTAAACGATGAGGAATTAATTTCTCGACATGCACTCAATGAATTTGAAAAGTTCTTCCGCCAAATGAAAGAACAAGTCAATACCCCGACCCCAGTTTTTTAGTTTTTCAAAATTCGAAACCCGCGATTTTTAAAAACATATTTTGTAAAAAAGGGCGCCCAACAGTGTTTTTGTTATTACTTCATATCTCGAACATACGTTATAATTCGTCAATACTGTAATACAATTTTTCATTAGGAAGTCAAGAGCTTTCCAACGGTGTATCACATGTCATATGTCAAAAAAATCAAAATTTCATAATTTTTTATAAAATTCGGTTTTTCGAAATTCGAAAAACTAAAAAAATGGGGTCGGGGTATTGACTTGTTCTTTCATTTGACGAAAGAATTTTTCAAATCCATTCAGTAGATGAGAAATTAATTCCCCGTAGATTAGACCTTTCACCCTTCCCCAAGGGGGGTAAGACCCCAATTTTTTATTTTTCCGGGATATTTGATGTACTTCCTCAACATATCCAAAAATAAGCAAAATCTGAGACCTAGTGTGTTAGTCCCTGGTTGAAAATTTTTAAAGTGACTCGTAGACAAGTTGTAGTTCAAATTGCGATCGTTTTCAAGCAAAAAAAACTAGACTTAATTGAACATTTTCGATAAGATTTGATAAAATAAATATTTACATGTCTATTTTTTCGACAAGATTTTACAAATATGTTACTTGATAATAAATAAAAATTAGGAAGATAATATTTATTAGTTTTTTTGTTTAGATACGATTTAAAAAATATGCTTTAAATCTGATAATAGATTTCTTCCGTAAGATTTTAAAATTGCTCGAAATTAAATATTTTAATTATTCGATAGGATGAGATAGTGTTCTTTGTTTTTCGATAAGATAAAAAAAACTATTTGTAGCGATTTGTTGTAATTTTAAACTGATGGATAACTGGTGGACATAGGGAAGTATTTTGAAATTGTTTGAATAAAATGTTTTTGTAGTAAAGGACGAACGTTGCACACGAGAATCGAATATCGAAACGGTGAATTTAGTTTCTACTCGTCAGACGCTGATAGTTTTCCGTCGGTGGCTGAACTTATCGACCACTGCATCGCTTACTCCCAACTCGGCGTCTTTTGCTACTCCAGAGCACGGCGGGCTGAGCATCCCTCTTATCCTGTGAGGTTGACCCAACCTATCTCAAGATATACTGAGGCAAGTCAACAATTAATTCACCATTTTAAAATTACGTAATCCTTAACAAAGACTTTTCAAAATTCTGAAACAGTTTTAATTAAAATGTTTGAATTTTGTTTTTTTAGATGAAATCTTTGCTGTACTTAAGTCGTTTCGTGATCCGGCAATATGTGCGACTAGATTTGATCCCTCAACTACACCTGCCTCAATCTCTTATCGCATTCGTCTCGGAGCAAAGATACATCTGAAAATTAATTGCGTTTTAATTTCTAATTAGATCAGAATGTTTTGTTGGCTTAGTAGGGATCTAGATAATAATTCGCACATTCCGGTTCAATTCGCGGTGAATTCGGTATCGAAATCGCATGGATTTTAGCTAAGATTCAGTAAGATTATTCGCGACGAATTTTCACTGCGAATTCATCTAGAACTCGATGCAAATTAGCTACGTTTTTGTGCGACCTGGGGGAGACCAGACTTATTTTGTTTGACCGGATGTATCGCAAGAAAAATAAAGGCTATACAATACAATACGATTTGGCGGACATTTCGATATCCAATTCGAATTCAATACGAATAAGCGAAATCAAGAAAATTGTTATCTGGTGTTTTAAAAACTATGCTAATTGTTTTTGTTAGATAATTATTATTATGAAATATGTACTTAATTAATTAATTAATAATGGTTGGAGGTTGATATCCATATAGAAGAGCTTATCCTTTATTATTATGATTCTATATTTTGTGTAGAATTTAAAATGTTACAAAATGTGTGAACAATCAACTAGAGAGAGAAAGTTTTGATAATAAACTTGTATCAAGATATTTATATGAATAATTAGTTAATTTTTTGGCCTATTGTTACGTAATTGAATTACAATTGTAGCTCATTACCCCATCACTCATTTTCAAAAAATATGCAATACATTTTAGAGTTAGAAAAGAATTTGCAAATAATTTGCATTGGTCGACCAACGGTTGCTGGCTGTTTTTAAATGGGATGTACGGGGCCGGAGGAGATACGGACCACCAGACAGACAGACACGGCTGGAATAATATTATATAGATAAGCCTTTTAAATTGAACTTGAATGCTTTTCCTCATTTATTTCATTTCATCACTCAAAGTTCCATAAGATTTAGGCATTTCAAATAACATGAAACGAATCCCTGTTTACATTTGCTATACTTTCCTGCATCTTCTCATTTAGTTGTATATTTTTATGTTATCTTGTACGCCGTTGAGGTGAACGTTCTCCTTGAACTTTATGAGGGGGGAATTCTGCAATAATTCGCAGGAAGGATGGAAGGACGGCAGGATGAATTTTTGCTTGCTTCTTTCAATTTTTTTTTGCATCTGTGAATTTATTTTTCCATCTTTAAACTTTTTTGTTGCTTTCAATTTTTCGTCTTTTAAATAAAAATCCTGCAGGAATGTCTGCAGCCCTGCCAGCAAATCCTGCAGCCCTGACAAAAAATCCTGCAGGAATTCCTGCAGCCCTACCAGCAAATCCTCCAGGATTTATTTTAGGAGTAGGAATAAATGAAATAGGAAAGTAAGTTTCCTCAAACAACTTCTTTAACCAATATTATGTCTGAAGGTTAGGGATGGGAAAATTACTTGCAAAGTAATTCAATTACAAATTACTTTTGAAAAAATGATGTACTTGAATTACAAATTACTTTTGAATTGCATATTTTAATTACTTCCAGTGACGGATATAAGTCTAAACGATAGAATTTTTAAAATTAATCGAATAATTGTGTTTCAAATATACAATAGAAGTCAATTTTACTTGATTTTACAAATTTAAACTATAAGATTTGGAAAAACATACTAAAAATAGCATTTTAAAACAAAAATGCAATTGAACTACAAATTACTTCTTCCAAGTAATTTAAGCTGAATTACAAATTGCAAATTACTTTTCACAAGTAATTCAAATTAAATTACAAATTACTTGGGCAATGTAATTAATTACGTAATTAAATTATAATTGTAATTATTTATCGAATCATATATCGAAAGTCATTTGTAATTCAACTACATAAATTTTTCAAAAGTAATTTGTAATTCAACTACATCAATTTTTCAAAAGTAATTTGTAATTGAATTACTTTGCAAGTAATTTTCCCATCCCTAACCTTCAGACATAATATTTGGTAAAGAAGTTGTTTGAGGAAACTTACTTTCCTATTTCATTTATTCCTACTCCTCAAATAAATCCTGGAGGATTTGCTGTCAGGGCTGCAGGAATTTCTGTCAGGACTGCAGGATTTTTTGTCAGGGCTGCAGGATTTTTTGTCAGGGCTGCAGGATTTGCTGGTAGGGCTGCAGGAATTCCTGCAGGATTTTTATTTAAAAGACGAAAAATTGAAAGAAACAAAAAAAGTTTAAAGATGCAAAAATAAATTGACACGTGCAAATATAAATTGACACGTGCAAAAATAAATGCACAGATGCAAAAAAATTGAAAGAAGCAAGCAAAAATTCATCCTGCCGTCCTTCCATCCTTCCTGCGAATTATGGCAGAATTCCCCCCTCATAGAACTTGGAGATTAGAAGCTAGTTTAAAGACATTTTTTAGTCGGTCCACCTCATGCCTAATTCCCCTCCTCATTATTATTATATTATTAGGATTCCTCATCTTTTCCATGCATTTGTGTCCTATAAAAATTCAGTGAACCGTATCACATGATGAACTTTTACTAAAAAACATTTTTATATGTTTGACCTTTGACCCCCACAAGTAGGTCAAGGAGGGGTGCTAGCGCTTAGAGAGTCATTTAAACGTTGATCAGGTTCATCTAAGCTATGCGCTTGCAAATTTTCAGCGAAATTCAACGGACGAACATGTATTGTGTGCGAAGTTTTTTCTTTCTTGTAAACGACACTCTATCAATCATTTGATGTAAGAGTATATCTAAGAAGTAGGTCAAAAGCAGTCGATCATCAATAAAAAACATTTAATAATTAATTCGAGCAACAAATAATCCAAGCAGCACTTAGGGAGAAACCCTATCTTTAAATAACATAATCGCAAAATAACGGAACATTCAATGTCCTTTTCGATATTGGTCTCTCCGATCTTTAAAAAATTGATCAATGGATTCAAAAACTATGCATCAAAAATATCTAGGGTTTGGGATATTCTTTTCGATCTTTTTAAAATAGATCGGTAGATCCCTTGTTAGTGGCTGATTATTAAGATGGATCGATGGAAAAGCTTCCTCATAACAATGGAAATAGTTTTTCTGACTTTTTAATCATACATAATTCTTGCTAAGATGATAAATCTTTAATTCTTGCTGCATTTCGATTAAAAGATCGCTTATTTTGTTTTAGTGATAATTAGGGAATGTAATTCATATATTTGCACCTTGTACAAATAAACTTAAGTAACCAGTAATTTGTTTTAAAACGAATAGCCACGCACTTTCACTGTTTTCAAGGTCGCATATTACATGTATATAATACATATGTTCAATGGATCAATGATTCAAACCATTCATTCAATTGTAATTCAAATTTTTTTCTTTCATAATAGCAAATTCTATTTCAAAAATAATCCTGAAGAACCTCCTTTGTCTAGCAATACGTCAATTATGTCAGGTGACAATCCTTTAAATTTTAAATCTTTAAGTAGATGTGCTTTAAAAATACTTCAATTTAGAATGGAAGATTTGAAGGATTTCACTTTACAAAACATTTGGTTGCTGGTTGAAAAACAAAAATTTCCAACGAAATATTTTATTCCACACCATAAAATAAGTAGAATTTACAAAACTTATAAAAGGACATGGCACGGAGTATATGAGATTTTCCCTTTTCACAGATTTTTCCAATTTTTTTATATGTAGTGCACAATATTATTGTCATCATTTTTTAGTATTGCGCCGACCCTCTAACTTGACCCCAGTGACCTCTAAAAATGTCCAAAGGTCACCAAA
>JAQGBQ010000316.1:0-25747 GCA_034698485.1 Vertagopus arboreus | reverse complement strand
ATGAAAATTCTAATGACCTTCTAAAAGTGTCAAATTTGCTGGTGAAATTAGTCGCTTTACTTATGGGACAGCCTTTATGTCTTAATAAGTTTACACGTTGAAGGGAGCTTTCAGTTGTGTATATAAAAAATCGGCTTATGGTCATGAATCCTATTTATTATGAGTATATTCTCAAAAGAAGATCTAAAAGCCTATGAGTACATAAGAGAGTATAATAGTAATAAGTTGTTACAATAAGTAATTTCTCATTCTTTGACAAGGCCGATTCTAGCTCTTTGTCTTCTTTCGATGAAACGAAAAAAGTAAAATGAAATATCTGTAATCTTGATTTTATCTCCTAGCTGAGAAAATGATTGTTTTAGATTTCTCTAAGGGTTATCGAATGTTATATAACACGCTATTTGTCTTTGGTCAGATAATAAAACAGATTTTGTCCAAACAATAAATATATTACTAGGGCGTGTACTCCCTGTGGGTTTGCTAAAGCCGACCTACAATACATCCTTATTTACTTCAGGAAACTGACATTTGTATTATAAATGACCCACACTGATCCAGCAAAGTTCTCTGACCAAAACTGATGTTGGGATTTTTGGACGAAGGGTTCAGGGTTTAATAAAACTTAGCACTTAAACATATCTCATCTTCACAAACTCGTCATTCCGACTTCCTCTGGTCGTAAGGTCTCTGGTGAAATCGTACTGAAATCAAAACTATTGATCTTTTGATGACGTTCCACAGAGAGAAAATGGTGCCGTAAAAGAGCTCTAAACTACTCGGCTAAATGAAACCAGTCTCTCTCTCTCTCTCTCTCTCTGTGAACTTGGTTGAAATCCAGCTTCTCATATTCTCATAAACGGAATGAATCTAAAGTTATTCAAGAATTTTACTAGGACTCTTCTGGTACTGAGGGTGGCCTAGATTGTCTTGTAAAGTCAGAAGGAACTGGAGATGACAAGTTGACTGAACGCGAACCGAATTCATTAATGCTAATAACAAAAGGAGAGTCTCTCTTTTGGGAATGAGTGACAAGAATGGAAGGGAGTTCATTCCATTGATTTGATTCAGTTGCTGATATATACCAGAAGTGGTGGGTGGGTTGGGTTAAAATGAGTAGCCAAATTGAATTAAAATCTCTCATGGATCTAAACGACCCGTTCCATCACAGCTCCCACCATGGTTAGCCATCAAGAAGCTTTAATATCGGCTAAAAGTCTATTTACTATTTCGGAGAAAAGATCGTGACAATGAATGCACCGGTCTTAAAATTTACATGAGGATGTGCCGTCACATTAGATGAGTTGGAGAAAGTCCCAAGAAAATTCAAATTACTCTAGCGTTTTTGGTTACGAGGCTCAAACGATCAAATAGAATCTTCTGAGGACGCATTTAGATCCTTCTGATATTTTAAGTTAATGCTCTTTCTTCCTATAAGCTAATTAGACGGAAAAACACCCCTAGGGATCTGGTGTCTAACGAACGGTAGTATTCGTACCACCTCATTCATACCTAGGAACATTCCTTGGAGGTTTCCTGAGCCTTTAAGAGATGTGAGGTAACTTAATAAAAAATTAAACATTTCTCCCATACTCGACTGACGGTTGAAACATCACATACAGACAGAGTGAAAGAAGACAACTTTATTTCTTGTTTTTTGGTGCTGCGGGTGAACAAATCGTTACAGTCTCCTACCGACCCAAAAAGAGAACAAGGCCATGTCATGTTCAACTCGGTATTATTGATAAAGAGCTGTAAAGTGGTGGTGTAAATCTGAGAAAGGATGTGGGTGTGTAGCATAGTAGTAGTACCAGTAAAATCGTTGAAGATTCTTTTGGAGAAAAATGAGTTATAAAAAAATGCTTTGGACTTTACCTTCCTCCACCAATTCTCTCCCAGAAATCAGGGTCTTTCCATCCAAGAAGGGGAGCGACGCTGACCATAAATGCTACGAGCCAAATCTAAATATAAATTGAAACTAGCTGAAAACACAAATTGTCATTTCATCGTATTGAATAATGTACCATTAATTATCGTGTAATTTTACCAATCACCTGTAATATAAAATATTAAATTTACATTTAGTTTACTCTGGACTTACCATGGCTATCATAGCATTGATATGATTCTTGTTCCTATTTACTGTCCAGTTTATCCTAGAGACTGCCCAAAATCTAAAACATCAATCTAGTCATTAGGATTAGGTTCTTTAAATTACAAATTAAGTCCGAAATGACATTAAACTACTTAAACGCTAGTCAATGCAAACAATCTAGTCATTAGTCATTAGGATCTTCTCTTAGGTTCCTTAAATTATAAACTAAGTCCGAAATCACTCCAAACTGATAGGCTAAAAGCGGGTGGAATATCGTCACCTTTCATTGGACTACTTTTTTTTTTTTTTTTAAATTAATGGCGAAAATTCCCGAGTTAAATAGCAAGATTCAGATAGTACAGTTTCTGTGATAGCTGGATAGACTATACCGAACTTTCCTTCTTCAAGGACTTTGCTTTTGTCATTTTCATCTGTGGTGGTTTGACGACCACAGCAAAGACCAAAAGAAGTATTAATATCAATGTATTCTTATGTCTTACTCTGACTGACCCTATAAGAATTTACTCTAAAGCTTTTAACTTGGACGGTTGATTATCCATAGGATGGATGGGACTTGGTTGGATCTTGGCTGGCTGGCTGACGAGAGAAAGCTAGGAACGAGTATATAAATGGATTTTCAGGGTGTAAGAAAAACTACTCTTCTGCTTTGCCTTTGAAAGGATTTACACATTACATTTGGAATCATTCAATCTCATGGATTTTCATTGAACCAAACCGAGACCAACCAGCCAAACCCCCATCCCCACATAATGTAACCATGTAAAAGAGACCGGAATACCGACACACACTACAACTATATATACTACACAAACAAATATATATATACATTTATAGTCTAATCTACCTTATACATTCATGTACTACTTTCACTATCATTCTACTAGATAGTATAAAAGGCTTAGGTAATTTATTCTTTCACTAAGCCCGTGATATATTTTCACAGCCCTGGTAGATTTCAATATATGATACACAATATTATCTCACATATAGTTTCTCCAGTATCTAAATTATACTTGGATCTTGAATTTCCACGAATATCTCGATACCATAAATTTTAGACGAAACTACATTTGTCCTATTATTCAAGGTTGGCATTAGCATTAGAAAAGTATTAGTAGGAGGAAGAGGAAGACGTGGATGAATAAACTCACCTATCCAGAGCCACGGCCAATAGATGCAAAATTGAAGCTGAACATGATAGTACCTAAAAGAAATCAACAACAGAGAACTTGGAAAAAAACGTGAAGCTTAAATTTGTATAAGAGATAGGCGATTGTACTAAATATATAAAATATAAAATATATTATATACTCACATCCGCACTTGTCCAGAGATCACAGCCGATTGCACCCAAAAAACGCCAAGAACCACTGATCTAAATAAATAATAGAAAATCAGCATTACAATGGCCCAGTTAGAAGATTGATTACTCTTCTTTCTATCTGTCTTTTTCAGTGTCTTAACTACCCTTTATTATCCTTCCTTTTCAACTCTTTTGCCATCAGTTACATAGTCCACATAATAAATAGTTCATATACTTACTCTCTTATTATATCGAATGTTAGTATTGTTATAGTAAATAGGAAATAGCCCATCTTTCACTATTGCATCACAAACACGCCAAATATACACTCGGAAAGAGACAACCTCAGAGAGAGAGAGAGAGAGAAAGAGGAGAGTATAAAACATTAAACACAAAATCCAAACAAACATCTGATAAGAGGAAAAAGAATGGAGATAAAATGAAAATTTTCATCTCCAGAAGCTCCCACCAGCTACCATGATGTCATTGTATTGTGTCTGCTTTCACTTTTCACTCTGCCTCCTGACTGCTACTACGGATGCTCTTACAAGTTACAGACATTGACACATAAACACATTCACCACTCCCTATACATATTTACATTTCATTGCAATAATATTCAAACTATCACTTCACTTGTAAAAACATCCTTTGCTTTCAGCATAGTTCAGAGACTGAAGGTTTCTAGAACCATGAAATTTCAGTATTATTGTATGGTGTGCAACAACCACCCTAGTGGAAATAACTTGTATGCATAAATGCAAGATCTGACAAATAAGATGAGTGAAATCCTTTGTTATGGGTTAGTCTTATTAAGTTTCCATGCTCCAAGTGGACTACAGATTAGAGATTCCCACAGGGGTTCTCTGATTGGAACCGAATTTGACAGTGTGGAAGCAATTCAAGAAAATCTGTTTGATATGTATAAATCCTTTTTTAAATTACATGTATCAAGAAAGCTCGGAGGATGGAACCCGACGTGTAAAATAATACTTAAATGTAAAAGGATTTTGTGTCCAAAAGTTTACGATATTATTCTTCCTTTTATTTCCTCTATCTCACTTTCTCTGTCTGCTTTCTCTCACACTTTCTTCCTCTTCCCGTCCTATTATCTTATATCACACCACAGCCCATACCCTCCAGCCTTCTGGCCAGAGAATACTATGGAATCTAAATTATAATACCTACTAGTCGCTCTAGATTCCGACAACGTAAAGGTCGGTCCATAGTAGATCTCCAATATACGTATCGGATCTACTATGGAAAGTACCGGAAAAGGATGTGTAACAATACATAGTGTTTGTGATCCTATGTGAGTCCCCTAAAGTCTCAGAGAGAGCTTGGAGGAAGTCTCATAACAACTATAGCATCTCTACCTGACCTCAAATCCTTTGAATTTTCTCACAATACAATATCCGTTTGTACTTTTGGAATCCAAATTCTAAATTGGGTCTCTCCATACAGAAATATTCAACAAATAAATATATACCTTTTATATAATACTAGAACCAACATGTCGAGAAACAGAGACAAACAACTTCAACTTCTTCTGCCCCAAGCACCGCATGTTTCCAAATATGCATTATCCAAATTGCCAACTTCCTCTCTCCTGTGCTGCAGAGAACAACAACAACGACGGAAAGGAACTTGCTTCAATGTTTGTTTCATCTACATCTCTGCCGTAAAATTAAAAGCACAGTCATCCCTACTTTCCTCCTGGTCGTGACTCGTGATTCTGACTTTCATGTGTGACTGACTGGATTGGAGTTTGTATCTTTTTGTTCATTTTACACAAAATATACTCTTTTGATCAATATTCTTTTGATGATAATTCACATTCACATAGCCTTACATAGATAAATAAACTCCTCTTCTACCTACGCTATAGACTACACGTTTCCCTCGCGATGATCTGCCCAACCTATCAATTTCAAGGAGCGAGAGCAATGATATACATTATAATTATCCGATTATGAGATCCTTCACGGGTCCTTGATTTTAGAGAGGAGGAAATCATAATATTTGTGTTTACAGCTTTTCAAATAATTATAACCGATAACCCTTTGCAACATTCGAAACTCTAGGTATCTAGACGAACATGCAACAGCAGAGAGAAAATTCATCTCATGGTTCCAATAGTGATGATGACAGCTCAACAAATACCTCGGAAGGGCTTCCTTTCTCTCATGTTTCATACTAACCCAGAAATATACAGACAAGTTGCTATATCCTCTTCCATACATTTCATTTCTACTGTCTTTGTATCGCATGGTGGTGGTGGCAGGACGAGGAATATGAGAGAGCATGAGGATTTCGCAAAGTAAATGTTTTACCTGTAAAAAAGGAAAGCCTTCAACTTTGAACAACTTTCACTTACTTTCTCTCTCTCTCTCTCTCTCTCTCTCCCTCTCTGCTGTCTGTCCTACTACTCTATATCAGTCTTGAATGTTGAATCAAACTGACCGAAGGTTGAAGAGTTGAGGAAAAACCAACATCTTCAGAACTCAATTTCCGTTCAGTATGATTCCCTTTCAGAAGAGTAGACGAAGGCGAGAAAGAAAGACCAGACGAGTCGAAAAACCGAAACCAAACAGAGATATTATATAACCCAAGCCACACAAGCCAAGCCAACGTCCCCCTTGATGGGTTTTACTCTGTCACCTTTAACAGATTTCCTCCTACCTTCAACAACTGTGAAGGAAGAAGAGAGAAAACTCCTTTAATCTAAACCCAGGCTTTTAGTGCTCTCTGTAGTGGCAATTAAAGACGGCTTTGGGTTTGGACTTTCACTCTATTTGCTCCAAGAAGAGGCCGAGTACATATATAGCGTGGCGTATATTCTGTTGTGACAATAGTAAAACCTACTGCTTCCATTCTACAATTGCACTGTTGACTGTAATGTGTTGGTAACTGTAAACGTAAACCAGATTTACAGTTCAGGGACAGCAATACCCTTCCATAAAATAAACATGAGATTTCCTTCGTTCCGCCATATTTCACTTGTACTTTCTCTGCACAGTCCAAACAAGCCTTTGCTTATTCAGTTATCATCCTACCTATACAATAGTATATTTCTCTTCTATAATAGCCTTAACTGTTCCTTTCCGGTTTCTTCCTCTGAAGCAATTACCTGGAACGATTATGTTATGCTGAATGTGAACAAGTATTCTTACCATGTAGTGAGCTGACCAGCAGAGAGTAGCATAAAAGACAAATAACAGAAACAAGTAAGCACACCATAATTACCTTGTTTATAATGTTTATACATTCGAAAAATGCCTACCTGCAGGACCCATGACGAAACACGCAACTACATAAAACATAAATGTAACGAACCATAAATACAAAATTATGTAATGTTTTGGTAATATTTCAGAGTAAAGAAAGTTTTTTCCCACTTACCCATCATGTCAGCTACGGCCAAGCTTACTATTAACCTGTTGAGATAAATATTTTCATTAAAAAGCCATTAAGACCACGAGAAAAACACCTTAACCTTTGACCTGTCAAAAGAAAAGCTTTAATACATTAGCCAAACAGACACTACTATAAAGAAGCCTTTAGAATAATTTATGTTCAGGGAATTGTACATGTCCCCGCCCACTCCCACTTTCTCAACAATTTGGAGATTGGTCAGTAAGAAGGGATTAAACGGTGAGCATATGAATCAAAACTCTTAAAACCCTAATGGATCTTTGGACATTTTACGTTGGATTCAATTTATTTAAGTTCAAGCAGAAAAAATCCTTAGCCATGGTACAAAGCTAACTATACTAGCTAGAGGAGCAGACCACATTGACACGTCGTGGTTTTATACCGATTTATGATATATTGCTCTTCATCTTGGCTCACTTGATTTTGGAAAACGCATGGACGGATAATTGTACCCTTATTTGCAGGCAGTGACTTCTTATGAGGTGTAAAACCTAGAAAGTGTGAAGTTATGCCTCAATGAACAACATCTGTTCAACTCTGCAGGAGGTTGAGATGTAGATATAGAAAGATAGATAGATAGGTAAGTCGGTTCGGGATCGAGTTGAGATTATAAGATGTGGATAGAGATGTTGACCGGGTGGTAGCAGGGGGGGGGAGGAATCTTGTATTTATTAATGCAAGTTCATAAGAGATAACTAACCTGTTAGCGACATTCTGGAGATTCCGTTGGGTAAACACAGCAACAATCACGAGTACATTTCCTGGAAAAGACAGAATTAGAAATGATCAGTCTTGTTAATAATAAGCTGTGTGGAGTGCAAAAGACGTGGAACAATCCCTCAACAAAAGACTTGACGAAGAGTTTGGTGGTTATAGTCGTGTGGTGATGGTTCATGGTGGTGTAACAGATGCAGCCATTAGCACCAGGAACAACAACTCTCATTCAATTTCAGATGGATTTTCTCCTTCACACTTTCTCCCCATTCCAATAACAGCCTATAGATACAACATAACAACACAGACGTACGCTGCTAGTACATACACATCCCGACCATTTTGTTCTATTTCAGTTTGTGTCTCTAGACTTCAAGATTGAAACGGTGTGGAATTTTTGTGGTCCTACAAATGAAAAACTTTCTCCTTCTGCTACGTGTCCTTTCACCGAGTATAAATAAGAAGCAAAAAGCAAAAGAAACAATCAATATCTTTCAAACCAACCATTTTTTATCCCTATTTTTCCACCCGTATACCCACTACTACAGGTGCTTTACCATTGATTTATCTTGGAAGCCTAAATTCTACACAAAATAATGAGCAGCCCCTGGGAAGAAATATTTATGTGTAACAAGCAAAGGCTTTAGCCTTCAATTAATCTTTGATCCTTCATACATCACCCATAGTATCTTTTATACCTATACTACTACTATCCTGCTACTATTTGACAAGGAAATTGTATTTACTAACCAAATAACCTAGCACAAGTCAAGTCTGCGTAGCTCAGGAGCATTAATAGTACAAATAGCTCAACTTTATGTTGATGATACTGAGATGAAAATCAAGTCGAAATACAAACTTGAGTTAACTTAGTTTAGGGTAATCTTGAGATGGTGATGAGGAACATCCTTAAGAAGAAGTCTACAGTGCATCTAACATGTATCTAATATATAGTGGGAGTAAAGTAATAGATAGTAGGCAACGGTAGTCTGAGTCTCAGCTCCAGTCTCATAATGAACCAGCAGAAGTTAGGAAACAAATGAGGATAAAGTTAAGTTTAGTTTTTGGACGAGACCGAGAAAATTGTGTGGCAGTGGTGGTATGTGGGGTGAGATACTTTTAAATAACTCTTGACATCAGCTGCCTCCCTGGCAAACATTTATCTTCTTGAAATTCAAATTTCCATCCGAAGGTTCAGGCGTTTAATGTAATGTGACATAAAGTTATACTACAAGGAGTCTTAAGGATCTCTATAACGGAAATACTTATTATGTATTAGACGAAACTAAAGAAGGTTAATAGTTAATTGCTACCAAGTTTTTGTGTAATGAGATCGAAGTTTAAAGTAGAGGGAGAAAGTTCCCATTGTATTCTCAAAGGGAATATGGCTACAGAGTTACTAACTGGCTCATGAATTCCTGATGAAATTAAATAGAGATTCCTTTAGAATAAAAATAAACTGATGAGAGGGGATTCTATATCCGTCTTCTTCCTGTTCATTCTTCCAACTTCTAATGATACACATAAAAAAGTCATTGTGGTCCACTAAGTTATATATACTTCTTTGAGCTCCAGCAAGTCTCCTCCAAAACTACTTTCAAAAGGGGCAGAGAGAGAGAGGGATGATCAAAGTTTCTCATATTGGCTACGGATTGAAAGACAAACTTCTGATTCTCAAATGGAAATGGAGAAAAGTGGAGAGAAAGTTTTATGGAAATGTCTTGCGGCTAAACTTCAATTCAAATCCTTTCCGATAGATCAAGAAATAGACATTCCATTCAGAGATCTATATGTTATTCTTAAAAAAATCAAATCCCGTCGAAGGATTAGGAATCTTTTCCCTTCTCTCTCCAAACTATCAACCATACAATCCCCACTTTTCTTTCTCATAAGCCCCACGTCTCTTTACGTACGTTTTGGATACAATATTATATTTACGTAAGTTTGTTTTTAGATAAGCCAGAGACTAGAGACTAAACCTACTCTAGAAAAAAAGTGGCAGTCACAACCAACCCTTCTATTTAATCAAATTCAACACCATTCCAATGGCCATACATATTTACCTCTAGAATATCACAAAAAGCTACTCTCCGGACATACAACTAAGAAAAGATTAAGGGACTTTAACAAATGCTTCGGTCCTTTTGTCAAGAAAAAAATGTTGAGCATGCAAGCGAATAAATACAATGAGACGTTGGTGGTCCAACCCACGATGGCAAACTCTTTTTTTTCCCTTCTCGGGTCCCTGGGCTCTTAAAAATGGTTCTAGTCACGTCACTACTACTAGTATTCGGCCTTTGGATTCACAATTCAGAACTATTCACAAGTGACTTTGTGATTGCGGGCTGGCTAAGAAGAATGTGTCAAAGAGCCCGAGTCAGACAGATGTAGTACTAGGACAGAAGAAGCGTATATTTCAGAATGAGTAAACTAAAGTTGGAACTTCTTTTCATCACAGAGGTACTGAGGGACTTGTCTGATTGTAGCAATCTTGAAATGTATGTTATTTCTCTCTTGCAGATGTTCTTTCTGTAGTAATGTATGTACGGCAGCTACCTGTCTGCAGGCCAAAATGCCATACAATTTATTTACCTACTTGGTCTTCTCCACAACCAAAGATCATAATATATAAAGAAGTTTATATAAGAGTTTACCAGAGTCTATCCCTTGAACTACTTGATGAATGCATACATATGAAGTAACTTTCCCACTTTTTTTGTGAAAGAAGGTGTAATGAAACACTCAAATACGATGAGTTTTGAGAAAAGTTTACTCTTCAAGTACTTAGCCAAAGTCAAGTTGGGGAATGAAGTACATTGGATTTTTTAAACGGAAGTTTCGCATTACTTTCTTCAAAAAATACGGATTATTACTAAAAGTAGAAAACTCTGTGGATAAGAAAAAAGTGAAAGACTAGAATTTATATGTAACTTTAGACAAGGATATAAAAAAATATGTTTTGCATCGTGAGTGGTACGGAAAAGAGTACAGGAGAGCAAGCGGTTATAATGGTAGGTGAATTCTAGAGTCTCCGGAAATCCGCCCAGTTTTATATTAATTTTGGAATCATCTTTCTGTTCTAAATCTCAGCCTCTGAGAGTTGGTTGTTGGAAATGGAATAGCACGTATTTCCTTTTGTTCATAAATCTCATTTTGGAGAGGAAAAGAAGCCCCTTAGAGCTAGAAAGAGGCGTGTGTATTATGTTCTGTTCTTACCTACAATAGTTGACAGGATGATGAGAGCAAGTAAGATTGAAGTTGCACACATTAGGACCATTGAGGACCAACTCGTAATAACTTCCTGTTCGGCTGTCCCATTCCCAATTGGAAAGGAAGAATTGGAGAGAAAGGTCCCATTGTCCACATCTTCACATAATGGTGAGTGGATAGGACAGGGAGTCCCGTACATTAGAACATCCTCCATTATGAGGCAAACTTTCTCCAAAGTTTATTACTCTAGAGATGTACAACTCACAAGTTCATCATGATAATAGTCATAATAGCTGTAATAGCATGTATTGGGGGAATGACATTCCAAACAAGTCATCCTTGTAGATGTCGAACCATTTGTGAAAAAATCACATATACTAAAACTCTCATAAACGGGACATTTTTTAAGTCGGTGAAGAAAGGTGGATCATTTCAAGTGTGGTATTTAAAGTCGGTGAGGTTGGATTTCATCGTCCGGCGTATAAAAAAGGAGAAAAAAGGATACCATTAACAAGCCACTTAACTCTCAGTATTTTCCGCATAAATAACCCCGTGGATCAAAACCGATGGGGCTTTGGGGACTTGAGTCAAAACAGTTGATAACCATTCCTATTAGTACTTTCTCCAAATGTGGGTAGTTTCTTGTGGATGTCTAGAAGTCTGGAATGTTGAAATGTGTATCACTTTGACCCAAGTTTCTTTTTACTCAAAGAGAAGAAGACATAATAGTAATAATAATAATATGATGGAATTGGTAGAAATACCAAACGAGCTTTGCTATATTGATCCAGGGCTGCTAGGTGACAGGGGTATTTTATGAAGCGGAATCTTATAAGAATTGACAGAGTCTTGCACACAAATAAGGATCACTTGCAAACAAGACGAAGAGAGAGAGAGTACAACAGAGTTGGCTACTGAAATATTGAGTTTCACCACTTCTATTGCCTAATGTTTACTTATCACTTTCTTAGAGTCAGAAAAGAGCCGTACTACAACGGACCACGACCATATCTGGAGGAGAAGACGAAGGAGACAGAGTTGAGTGACTGGGAGACAGAGAAAGTCAATCGACGTCGACCACGACAGCATCCACCGACTGAGTCAATCTCCCCGTCCGTTCCAGGACAAAATCCACTCGTTCTTTTCAGCCCCCACGCCTGCGTTCCATACCGGCATAATACATAACTCACTCTCTATCTCGTTCGTCTGCCACAAATGCCCCCTATTACTTCTGACCTATCCATGTCAAGGGTCACAAGTGTGCCTTCAACAGACTGTTGTATTGTATTATACTCTTGGATAGTAGTTACATTTAATATTAAGCAGAGAAAGTTGCAACTATACCACCAAACTATAGAAATCCTCTCGAACTCGAAACACCCATCTGCCAACAATATATAATTTGAGATATGTACACATTTGAGATCTGTCTCTTTCTCTCTCCAGCTCCCGCAGTCTCTCTCATCCTTTAAGCATCTACAGTATAGTTGTAGTGGTATGGACGGATAGAGATAATGGATTTCACAAACACATTTTTCACCTTTGCCTGTCCAAAGGAACAATTAAAGTAGAGACGGAACTATTCCTCTTTCAGAAGAAGAAACATAATTTTTCATCTCTCGCTCTTCCACTGTCTATCTAAATGTGCATTAATTTCCACGTTATTCCCAAGAGTCTGGAGAGCTGGGCCAATGTGTTGGGTTACTTACAAAATACTATCCCTAATTTCTTGGTACAAACTTTCTCCCTCTCCTCCTAATACTTTTCCTCCCATTTTCTAAAACCGTTTTTAGGCGTTTGATTCCCGGCCTACTGAAGAACATAATCCGGTCTCTGAAAAGAGGATAATAGTGAACAGATAATGACTCTTTGAGCTCCCAAAGTGAACTGACATACAACATATCATTATAAGCAATGTAGTACACAGCAACCGCAAGTATGATGAATGAAAATAATTCACTCAATCATAATAATGGTCATCATATATCCCCCACAAGAGATATGAGGGGGAACTCATTAGTGCTTGAAACGAGATGAAAATAACTAGAGAGTCTCTGGGAAAATGACTGCTGAAAGGTATTAAATTACAACAGTAATCCAGGTGAACAAGCCTTGGGCAATTTTTCAAATATTTTCTTCTAATCTGATTCAATTAGAGGAAGGAGAAAATCAAAACAATTAATGCTAGAGCAATAACAAAGGAACCATCCTGAAGAACTTATACAAAAACTTCTTTCCCTTACACAAAATATAGGATTACACAAACATTAATGGTGAAAGCTTTTTATCTTCTACAAGCATCCGTCTGGAATCAGGAGCTAGGTAGTCTTACATTTGTAATCCTTTCATGAAAATACAAGACCTGAGCACATATATTCATCCGGACAAAACTTGGATATACAAATACACAAGGGTTACAACTGCGTACCTCTGCAAGGAGGATTGCAATGACTTTTTAAGGATAGGGAGAAATAAAGTTAGGAGTTGACAGGTGACATGGATAAGTCTCATCAAAGTCATAGGAATAAGGACAAAAGAGAGGTGATTTAATTGGCTACCGATCAAATTAGCTTCCTGTTTTCCTGAATCGTGACATATCTTCTTTTTTCCTTCCTTTTTCATCACATTCTTCTCTTCTACTAGCACACTTCTCTCGGCTGTCTCTTCTATTCTCGATTCTTAAGGTGGATTCTGGAGTAGGACAGATCTTTTCCTGCTGCCTCTCTCCTATTCTTCAAGTCCTCTTCTACTACTTCCATGAGTCAATTAGATGGGATAAGGCCTAATGAAGATACCCAAGTCGACGTCGTTATTACCAAAAAGAATAAGATATCTCTCTCTCTCTCTCTCTTTCTCTCTACAGGGAGTGAACCAGGATTTTCTTGTCTCACATTTCAAATAAGATTACATGCACAAAGCAGAACAACAAGAGAAGACAAGACACATGGGATCGAAAACACTGAAACACAGATTGTCCAAACTTACGTTAGTCACATCACTAGCTACCAATAGCCCATTTTCTTTCCTTCTCTTCTCTTGTTGTATATAATTTGTACAATATAATTAAAATATATATAGCATACTATATTGGTATACCATTCTAATATGCTTTTTTATTAGAGATTTTAACATGCAGGTAGAGAGAGGTAGAGAGAAGGAAAGCTTCCTTTTGGGTTATAAATCTAGAGAGCGAGAAAAGAGTAATAATTGACAGAAAATGAAGTTCTAGAGTAGAACGGAGAGAAGGATTCCTTAGATATCTCTCAAGGGTTTGCCAAAGGGACTATCGGTATTGATTTGATTTCTTTTAAGTTACATGAAGATTCATTAGGTAATTCGTATGCTTCATGCACACGGAGAAAGAGTAAACATGCCATACAAATAAGCACAGGACGACCAAGCTAACACTGTGTCTTTTGTGCCTGTCTGTGTGGTGGGTGACTGCTGCATCGTGGTGCTTTATTATCAAAAAGATACTTGAGATTTCCAGGCGTACTTGTGAGCTAACTGAAGTGGAATCAGCTTTGAATTTTATGTTATAGAAGCCGAAACTAGAAAGCTCGAGGTTGGGCTGGAATACAAATCGCAAATCATACACTCTTTTTCCAAGCAAATGCATTTACCTGATTGGATAGTAACAATTAGGAAGTTTTCTTTTCAGTTTCTTAAGTGATTGCCCACGCATGTATCTTATATGTGTTTCATTAGAAGCAATCCATACCCAGTCCGTGATTCAGTGAAAGTGGATACAGATATAAATTAGTTGAGTTTAGACATGCCTCTACACCTGCATCCTTAAAGAGCCGACAGAAAACATGTAGAGGAACAGAACATTATATTACATGCACAAGGAAGTTTACCAGGATTCAGAGACAAGACAGGGACATTAAGGTTGTGAAAGAGATAGTGAACATTTCTTCTTCTTCTTCTTCTACTTGTTCTTACTGCCACTACTACATGCTAGTACATACTAGTAGTCTCGTCCGATTTGGGATGGTACACTTGAATGAATTATTTAAACAAGTTTCCATCCTACTTATTTTGGTGGTTGGGACGGTTGGATGAATTTCTTCTGGATTCGGGACGCCAAGTAAATTTATGCATACTTTACCACAACTTAGAAGGACTCAGAGACACTATTACTTTTCTAAAGTTATTCATGCCCCCTCTTCTATAACCACTACTACCCGTCTGGTTCTTTTTCAGTCTCAGGTGCATCACTTTCACCCCTTCCCGTTCTCCATCACCTTTCCCTCTCCATCTGTATAATAGAATTGATGAAGCAGTTTGTAATAGTATAAAAGCTGAAGAGGTACAAAAGTAGTCTGCACCGAATGACGCCCATGATATTTTTTTCTTCTCTCCAAAGTGGTGGCATGAATCTTGAATTTGAAAGCACTACTTTCCTTTTCAGATATATTGTGAGATGTGAGACGAACTCTCGAGGAATGGAAATACTTGTACGAGTGTACCTATACACTTTGTACGTTGGCTCAGTTGGCTGAGGTGGAGTTGGAAACCCTCTCTGCCTTTTTCATCCTTCTATCATCATGATGATAGCTATTGTCCTTAAGGAAAGCCGGGGTGTAAAAACTCTCACGTACCGTGCCAGAGAATTTTTCACCACATCACCAACACCGCCATCCATCCCATCACCAATATTTTTCTTCCCAATCATTCCGCAAAAGTAAACCCGGTGAAAGTGAACCAGTGCGAGAATAACTCGCGTGAATAATGTATGACTTGGACTTGGCTTTCATTAGCTCAAATACAACGACGTTTGAGCCAAACAATCATAACCTCTCATAGCTAAAGACAATCCTTTCTAAATATAGGTATAAATATATACTCTTTTTACGTCTTTTGATATGACACCCTCAATTGTGGACAAAGGGAAGTATTATATGGAATATGTATTTGGTAAGCAGCAGGTCTGTGTCTCACTAATATAAGTTTGGTGGCAGGAATATATCGAGTACGAAGCTGAATCCATTAGTGTAAAGAAAGGAGGCATATTATATGCATTACTTTACGGCTTGACAGACAATCACTAACAGATAAGATACAGACTCTAGAGCTACATACTTTCACATATTCGCCACCACCAAGCAGCAATACTCGTACATCACCTAAGAATACTCCACACAACGTATCAGCATATGAGTACGTAAATACATTCCCCTTCTTTTCAAAAAAGACTTTCTACATGCAAGGAGCTTCAAGAGTTTATGTTTTTGTGGATTTCTTGCCACTAAGAACTTTGAAAAGGCGCTTTGCTGAATAAACACTAGAAACAGAGGTATGATATAGGACTTAAAGACTTGTGAACATTTATAATAAAGGCATAAGCTCTGACTTGAAAACTTGAAACCAAATTGGGGAACTTTTATCAAGTGGAAAGTTACTATACTATCTCTATATATACAGCAAATGTTGAAAGGGAATAACACTCAACTGGGCCAAGAGCTCTATTTCATGCAAAAGCAATTCTGCATAATTACAGATTTAAATATCCCAGTCTATGGAGATCAGTTAAGTTCATTTATGCCAGAGAGTGAGATGCTTAAGTGAAGGAGGAGAGAAAAGCCGTTGTTCAATAAAGTTGGAATTTGGCCGAATTGATTGCTTTATTGCAATGATATTGCCTGCTCAAACTGAAAGTTTTGTTCAACTTCCTTTTAAAGCTTATAGAATAGTTGAAATATATATGTACATAATAGTATAGCTGTGGAGATCCATGTAATAGATTGTAGACTCGGCTATCAACTATATTTTATTTCCATGTAGGGTGTGTAGAATGAACTTAACGTTCAATTCAATAGTTGAATGTAATGTTAGCACTATCGCTATTTCATGAACTAAATTTTCCTACACGTCGTTGCATAGCAAAGTTGAAAGCTCCTTAAGTCCAGGGAACAAAAGCGAGTCTTAGCAGATTGAGTTTGTCTAGAAAATTGTATTTGGAAATTTGGATATTCCAATTCCAATAGCAATAACCCATATCCATATGAATCCATGACTCAATTCTCAAGACGACCAATTCCATCATCAGCATATGAATGTGGATCCTATTCATTATTTTAATGTACTCACTATCAGAATACGAAATTCATTTCGTCCTACTTTGCCTCTCTCCACTCCTAAATACATTGATTTAAACTTTCACCCTCTTCAACTGCAGAGGAAATGATTAATTAATGACTATAGCCTTTTCACCACAGCTCAAATTATTGGAATTGCATTAAAATATTATTCTAGCAGGTCCCATAATTATTGCCTAAAGTATTAAATATTAAATACAATAAAGTCTTGAACAAGCTCAAGTTTGCAAATTCGAGTACACTACTATTATTGTTAGGTAATTTTAATGGACTTTGGATTAAAATATAACTTATCTTTGAAATGAGTTATGTTCGTCTGGAATACTTCAGAGTAGTTACTCTAATTCCAATTCCAATTAACGTAATTGCCCACCTAATAATCCACTACATATTGCTCATTGTGACAAGGCAATAAAAATAAGTAGTAAATAGATACAAACCCGAAAATCGACGGAAGGTAACATGAAGTAGCAAAACGAAATTGTTCATCCCCGTCAACCGTTTTTCTTGGAATAGAGAGAGGCTTAGCTCATCATCGGTGCCTCTGGCAAAGAATGCGGAACAAGAGAAAGTATAGATACATATGCAGGAAGACTGATGAAAAAAAAAGTTTGATATATGAAGCGGAAGAATCGATGCTAGAAGACACGACTGTGAGTGGTAGAAAATATACTGACTTCACCTGAAGGCTCGAGTTCCAATAAATAAAGCCCAGATATAGCACTGAGGCGATGACTCTTTCGAAGTGACATGAATTCCTAATTCATTTCGCTTTAGCAATTGAACAAAATTTCTCAATCTTTTCCCTTTTGATCTAACTGATTGACATTCTCTGGTTGTCCCATCCGTCCCGGTGGAATGGGACGTGTATCTTATCTTCTGAGGAACTCATGGTAATTATTCTGTCGGATTAAATACACATTCTTGTTGTACTGCTCCCTTATAGACTACTATCTCGAGAGGAACATATTCTTCGTCCCATGTCGGGCTGGAGGGCAGACAGAAGAAAGGACTTAGAAAGTCAGATGAGAAATACGTGTAACAATCAAGCGACAGCCTCAAGTCTATTTCTCTAGTTTGATTACGGATATTATTTAATAAAGTCATTTATATATCCACCATAACAAACATATAAGAAATTGGTAAACCTTTCTAACCCAAACCATTTCCATTCTCATTCATTTCCAAGTATCTACAAGAGAAGAAGCCTCAAAAGCAATATTATTTTAGGGACAACAAAACAATCAGATTTTACAGTCCAATACCCAAATATGTAATGGTCTATTCGGTTCTAATCTTAACTTAACCTCCTTTCAACATTGTAGACTAGAACAAGAGGAGACTAGAAAACCATCAAAATTTTATTGGCATTTAAGAGAGTAAAAAAATCCTATAGGGAGAAAGCAATAATTGGACACGGAATCTTGTTTGCTTGTATGTACGTACATAGTCATGCAATCCCATCTAAATAACCAATGTGACCTTGTATAACTATGCAAGAATTTAAAATATTTGTGTTTTATATGAACATCTTTAAGAGTCCAGTTGGAAAACTATAGAGGGTTTACAGTTTACCAAACCACGAAAGCGTCTTCTTCCTGGTATGCGAGGCTTTTGAACTTGGAAGAAGAATATCTCGTCGGAACCTAATTCCATTTTATGATGACTTGTGTATAGTAGTTGGGAGACACTGAAGGAGACAGGCGGACGGTTGTTTGGTGGTAGACTTATCAAAATAATATATACGTCGAGATAGATGCCAGTGCGTTGCGAAATCATTGTTTAGTGACAACAAAAGTACAAGGCTTGAGGATACCAACTGCTCCTTAAATCGATTAACTGTAGTACTGAAGAAGAAGGGAGATGATGTATGGTCCTTCGGGGCCGATCTCTTCTCTTCTAGCTCTCACTCTCTTTCAGCCTTTTCTCAAAGTTCTGGCTGTCCGAGGCCGTATTTTATCGATAACATCCGATGACAACTACATTATCCTAGAGTTCTCTATTGGTTACTTGTCTGACTCAAAGAACATGAACGTGCCGATGGTAAATGTATCTCCATATATGACAACTCTAAGGAGAAAGTCTATCTCATTCCCTTTCGCTAAAGGCCAAGAGATTGACGGGCGGGCCAATGAGAAAGAAAAAAATCATCTACACCTAGTTTTACTTTCTTAGTCCATCGGTCAGACTTCCAAACTGGCCGAATTTCAAATAATCCACATGAGAGTGCATTGCATTGGGAGACAATTCATAAAACGTGACTATAACCCCCTCGAGCTGTCACGTAACGTCCATCGTTGTAAAAACAGACCAATCGAGCATAGCACAATTTATCTCTATAAACTGTAAATACAACCTAAACATCTTTCTATTCATGATATAGATAGATATGTGCTTTTAGTCAGGCATGAAGCATGTGGAAGAAGATGAATATGAAGAGGAATCCACTTCAAAGTGTGGAGAAAGCTTAGAAGGGAAAGTTATTTGTAGCTTTTGTAATGAATAGGTATTCATACAGGGAAGAAATTTAGTACGCTGTGGATCTCATAGATCATTTTCACTATAATTAAAAAGCTAGCCATCATATTGAAGAACTGAAGGTGTTTGAAGCAGCCAAGGGAGACTTTACTTATAAGAGAGTAAAGTTTAGTAGTAGTGAATTAGTAGCTGCTGCTGGGTAAGTAAAAGTAAGCTATTTGGAGTTCGTCGATGACCGTTCCATTCAAATCGTTGAAATTAATTGGAGGAACAAGAAATGAAGATTAGACCTGCCACATAAATCAAAGAGGCTAGATGGGCCTTGTTGGCTCCACAATTCGGAAGAGTGGTAAGCCCTCTCCTGCGACCCCACCAACGACCCAATTTACTCCGGTTTGGAATACTAATCAGCAACCTGATAGCAAAAACGTTGCTTTCCCGTTGTCCAAAAAAGGTTTTCCTAATAAAATGCCAGATTTACTTTAAAAACTATCGCAGTCAGCGTTACGATACCAGATCAAAAATCCTTTTACTAAAACCTTCTAGACTTACTACAGACAGCCTTCTTGTACCATCATGTGTTATAATACTACTGCTGCTGTTTATAAGACCTAAGGGATAATTTCATCTCTCGTTCCAAATTTACTCGGCTGTAAGTCTCCTTAACTTCCTGTGAAACAAAAAAGCTTTCAACTCTATTTCCTTTTTCTAAAGGCTGGGACTAATAATCGTTTGTAGTATTATGTAGTTAGTCAATTTGGAATTCACAGCCTTCGTCGTGATCCAAGAGCTTCATTCACAGGGAATTGTCGAACCGAGAAAGGAAGAACACCACTGGCTTTAATCGTATCGTGTCAACTCAAGTTGTTTCAGAGAGAGAGAGAGAAGAAATATATTCCTGTATATTTTTCGACCTCGTTGAAATGACAACTTTTCATTTTTGTCGATACTAGGGATCGGATTTGACTTCTTAAGGTCTCCCTTTGGAGGACAATACTGTGAGTTTATGAGAGGAGGGAAACCGTGCAAGATGATTTGATTACACGAGTTTGAGATTCATTCTGGTTGTCTTACCATTGAACCAAGTTGCTTTTACTTTCAAGGAGAAATCAGTGAAAGAGAAAGGTCCTTTGTAAAAATGGAGAAAAAGCGATTGTATTTTGTGGAAGCATAACTCTCTTTATCATCATTTCCTCCTGAGTCATAATAACCAACATCACATCATCAACAAAAAATCCCTTCTAGCTTTGCATCTCTCTAACTATAAGCTGTGGGGGTTGCTAGAAGATACGTACACAACATCCCATGTAGAATAGACTACGATGTATGTACCTTCAACCTTTTGGGTATATATTTTCACTCGAATTTCTCTGCAAAAGAACCCAGTTTTCTTTGGGAAGATGGTAATGACATTCTTTAGTGTCGGAAATTATTATTTTTTCATTCATACAACGAGCCTACTAGTAGGCCTATATAACTGTAATAACTTTGAGAGCTACGATTTCTCATTCCACACATTCGTTTCTGATTCCTATGAATAAGAAAGTTATTATTTCTGCGCCAGAATGGCTCCATTCCACATATCCACATCTTTCATTTATCTCTGTGTGTGTGTGCAGAGTATTACAAAGAAGTGGTAATAACCATGAGCATCAAGTCTTTACGTACTAAGATGGATAAAGACTCATTTTCGTGATGTCAATAGTCAATGGACTTTATTTTCAAGGGGTATAAAATTGACAATTCTGTGGAAGGATAATGATCCTCTCTCGACTTAAAGACATGAACAATTTCTAGTTTCCAGCAGCCGTCGGTACATAAGCAGTGTTTCTTACCTCCTCCTTCTCGTTTATCTATAAAATATACTAAATGCTAGGAAACCAACTGCTGAGAAAATGATATGAAATTCAGCCCTGTCGTCACTCTCTCTCTCTCTCCAAAAAGGAGAGGACTCACACACTAATTTAGTTAGGATGTGGCTTGACTAAAGCCTTTCATGAGATATTTCCAGCAATCATCTGACTGAACATCGTTCCACCACTTAAGTGACGTAGAGTAGTAGTCAGTCAGATGGATGATAAGCATTCTAGGATTAAGTTTATAGCTTTATACAAGAAACTTGCATTCCCATCTCTGTAAAATTTTCCTTTCGCCGCACTAAGCGGATTTACTAACTTGAAATTTTTGATGGATGCACACTGTGCTCTGACTAATATCACATCTTATTATCATGTCAACTTTCAAATCTCAAGAATGGGCCAAAGAATTTGATTAAGATAGATCTGTCCGAGGAAAGCAGTTGTAGAAGAGAACCTATATATTAATGATATTTTATACTAAACCTCTAGAACGACGAAGCAGATTATTATCATATATCAGAAGATTATTACAATGAATATATGTAATAATATATTTTTATTATTATATACACCTCAAGGGACGTTATAAGCTCCATGTCACATACATCTGTGAAAGAGAGGAAAGATACATGGAATTGAATGCAAATAGAGTAGATAATATTGATATGATGACGATGATACTACTGATGTATGTAGTAGCAGAGGTTGGCCCAAAACATATGCATGTCTTGATCCGGTTGATCTGGAAATATGATTTGTATTGTAATTGGATGTCGGCAATATTTACCGATCATATCCGGCGATAGTTGATAGACTTGATACCAATCATCTATTCCGCACAAATCCCATTCAATTACCTACACACATATTTGGAATAGGTAAATCTTACTGCAATCTCGTCCTTATAATATATTCCCTTTCTATCTTCGTTGTCATCTTAAGCCCAGAATAAACGAGACATGAATGTGCTTGCACCACACGGACGGTTACATTGAAGATTTAAAGAGAGGAGGAATATATATGTAAGCTTTGACCCGAATTCTTGTTGAATTGAACTGAATAAATCAGAAGGGAATAACAAACTCTTACAATTCCATTGGAAATAATAGAAATCTAAAATCCAATATGAATCTCGGATAACTTCTCTCTGGCTCAATTCCAAGCCAAAATTAACTGAACGATTCGTTTCATTTCATCATCTACCCAAATTACTTGCGAAACTGAGATTTGATTTGATTCAATATAATTTTTGGAAATAATTTCTTCCAACTTCCATCATCTTCTCATTCACTTTTGGATAAAATGGAATTCAATTTCAAAGATTTCGTCACAGTCCTTTGCAATTCTTCGGAATCCAGTCCTCCAAACGAACTCGTGATATTATGATATCTCTATTTTCAGGAATCTTTTCAACAGTTTCAGACAGTAGCCTAGACCTCTTCTCCTTTTAACTTTTTTTCGTTTCATATACGGCAATTTTTTTCGCTTTTCACATAACATTTCTCTTCCATCTCTTTCTATATGGTTATTGGTATTTTTATACAAGTTTGTACCGTAACGACTTCTTTGACAGTTAAATCCACTCTAGCTTATTCATTTCAAACTCCTTTATTTTTTATCAATTTTCTTCCGTCCAAAAACCGGATATTTTAAGCCCGTATGCATTCCCCTCATACTATTTCGTCTAAGCCATGTTACATGTATGTATCATTACAATTTGAACTGGAGTGTTTTTCAACCTAAAATGGATTTGTATTTACACCCTTTTCGGAAGGATTGGGTTCATGACGTAGGCTGTAATAGTATAGTAGGATCTTCTACTGTTACTCTGCTGTGTAGGCAAGTTGTAGGTTGACAGCCTTGCTGTCTCTCGGCTTACACTGTGTAAGAGAGAGTGTGTACGAAACGAACTCAATTTATAGATATTGCTTTCTCTTCTTCGTCGATAGTGGAATCAACTTCACCTTTCGACAGTTGGTTACCACCAGCACCATCAAATCGATAATAATATGATGTATTATATTTAGGGAATGTGAACTTTACAAATCTGAGTGAATTCTCTACCTCTTGTCTCCCTTATGTTAGTTTCAAGGGTACTTTTCCCTGGCTGGTTGGCTCATTGTGATTTCGGGTTGTTTCAAGAGCACATTCAATTCCATAATAGAATCATTCTAAAGACAAACAAAGCTGATGAAAGGGATTCAATTGCGAGTAATTTCAATTGAAAATAATATTTGAGCAAGTATATGATTACCTTATATGCTGTACGAGCAATGCGAATAAAGATTCAACCAACCATTTTCAATACAACTATTCAGCCCTGAGAGAGTTTTATTTTCTAAGGGTCTGGTGCAAGGAGAGAGGGATTCGATACAACAGGAATTTAATATTATGCAATACGTACATACATAAATATTTCTGAGGAGTAATAATAATACCTATCTGTAATAATAACAAGGTTATTATAAGAAGCATATGTATGCGCTCATGAGATCTACTTGTGCATATAAGAACTGTGTTATTGTAACGAGATCTTCCTCATATTCTTTGACTTGCAATTTGACAAAGAATTTAAACTTATAGGCTGTTAAGAGTTTAATATTGTTAAAATGTGAAAAGATCTGTAGGGATAAAAAAGAAACTTCTTACTACACATTGTACATATATTGAGGGGAATTTAGAAAAGAAGAAAATATTTGCTTCCAGCCATTCTACCAATGTTCAATATAAAAATAACCTATATGTGTAATATCCATGTGTATATAGAGGATTCGTCGAAGCAAGAAGAATTTTGTTATGTATGGGCTCCAAGATTGACGTTGAAAGGGAATCGGTTTCTCAAGTCCCAAACTTCCAATATCGTACTTTGAGCTATATCGACAATCAAAAGGAGGTGTTCTATTGCAATAACATAAACTATTCCAGAATTCTTATCTATATAAACTCCTACTACATATATATTTTAGTATATCATGTGCATTGGAATTATATTATTGCTGGTGGTGGCTTGGAATGAATCGGTAGGATACAACAAATAGTAATAGTGAAATCACTTGCCATCCACCGCATTCATCTTCCATATCAGAAGGAAAGGATCAGAGAGGAATGAGTTTCGGAGAAAGCAGGGGTAGGTAGCTAGCTGCTGGTGGGCTGGTTGGTAGTGAAACTTACTGTGAATTTATACCTGAGCCGAGGTGGAATGATTAGAAAATCGGTTCCTTCACTTTATACTCTCGGACTTGGAGTTATGTTTCCAGGACTTGGTAGCTTTCTCTAACTTTCTCTATATAAAAGACAAGACTATGAAAGTTATATAGACAGACTTTCAAATCCAAAATCCAACTTCGGACGACGAGAATTCAGGATTTCTCATCTGACTGCCTTCATCTCTTTGTTTTCCGTTGTCCCATTCCCATCCGACAGCCCTCTTTATCAATCTCCAGTCCAATGTTCATCCTCTGATGTATTTGAATGGATCTAAGCTTTTACATTCCATTCCATCTCAACCAATATATGTATTTATATATATAGAAGTACTACCGACCACTATACCAGCCATACTCCCACAACCGGATCTTGGTAACTTGAGGTATGTTCTCTTTTACTTCTCTCCCCAGAAGAGAATTCTCGTGGTAGCCTAGCATTTCTAAATTCGACTTCTTCCATTCGAAACTTACTTAGACTCGTGGAAATCCACCCACCACTACACAGTTGTGAGATTCGATGTAAGAATATAGAAGTGCCGTGGTGGTACAAGATTCATTGAAATGGAACAGTGGCTTAATAATATAATATATAGTAATACCTAATATTGATATGGAGCTGGCAAAGGGTTGTAAGGTCTACTGCTAGGTCAACGTATCGATGGATGGATGGCCACATCGACATGGAGAAAGAGGTAGACAAGGGCACTTTTCTTGGTGGAAAATGACTTTTCGGTCGATAGCCGTCGATGCATTATTTCTGACGACTATCTCCAATCTGGCCAACATCTGGCTATTTGACCATCATGGTTTTATTCGACTAAAATGACCTCTGACTAACATATGGTTAAGAAGAATATTCATTCTACTTTCGAACAATCAATCTCTTTTCTCTTTCTCTAGAAAACTCTATCCATTCCATCATATCGTTTCATCTTCTAGATTCCAACAGACTTCTTTTGTCTTCTATACCTCTGCCTCCATATATATACCTACAACATTGTACCAAAACTAATACCAACATTAGGTACTTTAACTATGAACAAGACATTAATACATTTGCGAAGGAAGAAAGTCCGTATGTTCCAGTAGATACGTACACAATGATTACAACATATAATATTATATAATATGTACATAGTAGACGGAAGAGGAGATTATACAAGCCATTATTATTATTACACCCTAGATAGCCTTTTGAAAAGGCTATAAATTAACCTCATTTTTCCAACATCACTTGGGTTCTTTCTCTCATAAAACCCAGCCTTTTGATAGCTTGTTTCTAACTCATAAAGAATTTTTCCACCATCCGCTTTATCATCTCGTTCGTC